>JAEMOT010001963.1:5053-109809 GCA_019297695.1 Apostasia ramifera | reverse complement strand
ATATTATGATATAAAATAAAATTATTTTATTATTAATGCGATAGATGCAAATTAAAATTAATTTTTTTATTAAAATGTTTGTATAGAATGAAAAATTAAATTAAATTTTAAGATGAATTTTATGTAAAATGTGAAATAAAATTAATTTTTAATATTTAAAATATTAAATAAATATAAATTATTGATAAAAAAATTATTAGAAGAATAATTAAATGAGCCCTAAGGGTTCTTTTTATAAAAATTAATTTAAAAAAGGTCAAAGTTAAAATTAAAGATATGCATTTATGAAAATTTATATATAATATAAAAAAAGTAATTATTATATTTAAATGTACCAGAGATGCGGTATAATTAAGTNTAATTTTTAATAAAAAAATATTTTTATTTAAATTTAATTTTAATCTTATTAAATTAAATTTTACAAACCAACGGACCTAAATCGTAAATCTAAACGAAGGCTAAAACGCCGGGCGCCACAATTTCCCTCCGACGGTGCGTGCTGCCTAATCGCCCTGTTTCTCTGGTTGCCTTCTCTATTGCTCTCCTCCTAGTCTTCTTCTTCCGTCCCTCTCCCCGCAGCCCTCAGGGGTCTGTCGACATTGACAGCTGCCGATCGCCGGTCTCTGCTTCGCCGACTCGAAGACGATCGAGATTCTCCGCTCAGTTGACCTCGAAACCCTCGCTCTCCTTTCCTTGCTGGCGCGCCCGCGCCTCACCGCCTCCCACTTTGCTGTCAGCATTCTTCACTGTGGTCGAAAGGGGGTCGACCGTTCAACACGCTTCAATCTGGCCAAGTAATGAAACCCTAGATCTTGGCTCAATCGTGTAATTACATTGCATAATAATCCTTCTTGTTGGTATTTTTATCTCAAAATAGACTTTTGATTCAGTTCTGTGCTTCGGTGTTTCTGCTGGTATTTTAATTTGGTTCAGTTTTATTTTCTGCTATTTGGTAGCATTAACAAATGTATGCTTGAAATTTGGTTATATTATTTGGAATATAGTTTTGCTTGTTATCCTATTCAGTAAAGTCCAGTTGAATCCAACTTCAGTATATTTTACTTGCTCTGGTAGACTTGTTTACTTCTGTTAATGCTCTTATTCTTGTTGATTCCTAGTTTAGTTCTACTACTTGCTGGTGCTCATATTCTAGCTCAATATTTGCTGAATACTGATAAGTATCAACTATCCAGATTCTTATATTGGCAACACTATCATATTCACACTATTGCTTGAATTCCATTGAATACACGAAGCTAAAAGGTAAGTAAATGATCTGCTTCAAAAGGAGTTCATCTAATATGTTATAATACTTTTTATTTTTAAAATATTTGGGAAGTTGAATTGTAAGATAAATGACTAGGGTGTTAATTTGTAAACGAAGAAGAATTGATGGATGTGTATGTAATGGCCTTTTTGTGTATTTGGGATTGAATTAGTGAATATTAGAAGCCATTCTATCTACTTCTTGTGTCTTTGTGATTATTACCTATCTTGTTATTCAAGTATTGATCAATTAGAGAAATATATGCAATTTCTAGCATTTTTCTTTAGTTATTTTCTACTTATTAATTTCTAATCTTAGTTGCTTTATTTTAGTTCTAATTTTACTTTATTTATTCGACCCTTAATATCTACATAAAGTATTTATATCTAAGTTGATTTTGAGTTTAGTTGATTTAATTTAAAATGGGTTGACTTTCAACTAATATAAAAATAAGAGTTCATTTTATCTACGGGTTGACCTCTTTCATCGCTAGACTATGCTAGATCCTTTGGCTCTGTTCTCTATAGACCTTGAAGAAAAATAAACTATTATTAGCAAAAAAAGGTGATATATATATATATATATATATATCAAGACTTCGAATGAACTCCATAAGTATATGTGCGCTTTTACTTCATGCTTATGAGAGAAGTGAGTCCTACACAAATAAAAAAGAGATGAAGGGAGGGAGGATCACCTTGCTTTAGCCCCCTTTGACTGTTAATGTTGCCAAACCAGAGTCATTAAGAGAGACAATGTAGAAGACAATAGAGATGCAATTTATATACTTCTTATGAAACCTTGTATGGAAATTAAACGTTGTAGCCTTGATCATCTTCTCCAAAACGATCCACTCCGCCTTTGTCATAAGCCTTGCACATGTTGAGTTTAAGAGCATAGAATCTTTTGGATCCCTTCTCTTTTCTTTTCATAGCTAGGATGTAAATTCTCATAGGATACAATAACATTGGAGATCAATCGCTAAGGAATAAAGACACTCTAGTTTTTTCTCTGATGCGATTTTAAGGGAAACTTTCTTAAATCTATTTGCCAGTGCTTTGGCAATTACTTTGTTGACAACGTTATAAAGTCTATTGGGTTGCAATCCCTTCTCACGGTTCACTTTGAGAACTTTAGGTATTAGTATAATGTTGGTGGAGTTCGCCTCCCTACCTTCATTAAGAACTTCCAAGCAAAAGTTGAGTGTTGGAAAGACAATATAGGCTAGACTCCAGTGTTTCTCTTGAATAGTATGTTTCTTAAGAACGAAAAAAGATACAAAAAGATTGTAGGATTGTGAAACTGGAAGCACTGTGGCTGATTGACATAGCAGAGATGATTAGACGAGGCACAATGGATAAATGGATTTTAAGACTTTAAAATCTTCATGAAATTATTTTAATTTTTATCATAACTAAAATAGTGTAATTAAGAACCAAACATGCAATAATTATAAATTCATGAAGGTTGATCCAAATTTCAGGGTCCCAGTTGTAATTAGATTACTTTTCAAATGTTAATTTTTTTTATAAAAAATATCCAAAGAATCTCCGGCTATAATAAATAATCTACGTGTTATGAATTTTGCAGTTGCTCCAAAATTGTGACCCAAGGCCAGAGGTGATCAAGTGCTTTTACAATAAAATAATAATATTATGAAAACTGTATACAAAGATATATATGTATATAATTAGTATAATTTTAAATTATTATTTATTTAATTCAATTTAATATAATAGAAAAGTCTAATCTCGCTTCTTTGATCAATTGCAAGGTGATAATATTTGAATGATATCTAGATTTTTTTTAATTATTATTATTTAATATTTTATAATCTTGTGATCAAACCCAATAATCACTTTATTCAAATAAAATAATATAATATTATAATAATATTAACACCCCCTTAAATGTATATATTAATTGGTAAATTTTGTTAAGTGATTTAGAGTTACTAGTACCTTAAAAAAACTAATTAATCTCCACACATCATATGTAGATAACGTGAAAGTTAGTTTTAAATTGTATATGCTAAATATAAAATTATTACATATTCATATAGGAGAGTACCACTAGTAAATAGGGATGATAACAAGTCGAGTTCAAGTGATTCAAGTAAAACTAGAAATTGAGTTTAGCTCAACTTAAAATATAGAACCGAAATTAAAATTAAATTTGGCTAAAGCCAACTCTACTTGAAATCTTCAATTTTGATACAACTCGAATTAAGATTCGAGCTCTCTCGAGTCTCGACATGAATCCAAAATTTGAAATTTATAAGTATTAATTAATTATTTGATGCTAAGATTAATCATCAGTTTCATAAAATCTACTTCAGTTTAATTAAAATAATTAATCTACTTATAATAATTTAAAAGAGTATATTTATGTTCTTAATATCTTCATTACTTAATTTTTTTAATCTTAAAACTTTTAATCTACTCATAATTTTCAAGAGTAGGCTAATAGTTAAGCTTTATAAAAAATGCTAGGACCTAAAACATGTAACTTGCCCTGGATATTAACCACTGGATTAGCACTTTGTGCCCACCATCGAGCCGACTAGAATCACTTTTCGAGCGACCTAACATGAACTCTATATTTGCTTCAAGTCTAGCAATCCTTCTAGTGAATAGAATCAATCAATTTTGTGTTGATTCCGAACCAGCTGAATTTTCAAGCATTTTTAAGAAAATTCTTTAGCTAGCAAGTTTTCATTCTTAGTAGTTGTTGACGGAAAGAGATGAGAGTCCTGAGAATTAGCGACACAATATTTCTAACCCAGAATATCAGTGTCAAAGAGAGCTAATAATCATCCAGGAAGATACGCAAGAATTTAAGGCGGTTCAAGGATAGCTTCCCCTAAGTCCATCGGAGGGTCGGCGAAGAAGATTTTACTAAAGCTCAAAAAGGTTTGGTCAGAGGACAAGTACAGGAAGAAGAAAAAGAAGAATACAAGCTTCATTTTCAATGATTCTCTGATGATTCTTTGATACTCTCTTTTGGTCTGATGTGTCCAGTCCTCTCTGGAGCTCCGCCCAGAGGCATTTATAGGTGAGCTGTAGTGGAGTTCAGTGAATTTTCCGACTGGAATGTCATAACAGTTGGCTCCATACTGTCGGTCCCACCATTGCTGGCTCTAGGAAGACCGTCGATAGTAGTAAAGACACGAGGTTTCTTGGTCTGTGTGATTAACAAATATCTGCACTTAGCGGGAATCGTGCTGACGTGGCAATCACCATCTGGCTATGGGGCAGCGATAGCTGTGGACGTACAGTGCTTGTGGGCCATATTACTGGGAGTATTAGATGGACAAACATCGTGGCTACTGAGGGAAGGTGGATAGCTAAACATTGTGGCCGAGGTTAAGGATAAGTTGGTGGAATCAAACCTCGTGGCCGTGGTTAGAGATATGCAAAAATAAAGCATGATTAGTAAAATATTATAACCGATAAATAAAATATTATGCATGATGGTAAAGAGAACCTTTAGATGCCACGTGTACGACTGAGATTCAACGCTGAATGCAGGTGTTAACAGTAGCTGAGTTCTTATAGGAGATTATGTGAAAATATAAGTAAATTCAGTTGGATTTTCTTATAACAAATCTAAAAGACTTACTGCAAAAAAGATAAAAGAGTTAATTACTGAAAGATCTATGTAATAAACTCTTAATTATATTTTAATATATAATTTTTTAAAAACTTGCTGATAGGTTCTTCATAGTTATCATCAAAAGATTTTTCAATTTAACACCTCTTTAAATTTTCAAAAATAAGTCATAATAGATTTTCGCTCTCATCACTCTTTCATTCGCCTTGTCACTGCCACCTCATCATCGCCTAGGAATGGCAACGGGGCAGGTTTGAATTTTAATAACTAATTTTTCTCATCCTTAGAAGGAACAAGTATTTTTTTTAAATAATTATAAAACTAAAATATAACTATTACAACTCTAAGCATAAATATTTTTTAAAAAAAATGAAGATTATTATAAAAAGCGAGATAAATCTATGTTCATGGATGCATTATTTGGATATCAAATTTTTAAAATTTTTTAGTTACATTGGGTCATGGGTGAAATTTGAGTATCCATACTCGTCTTATTAGGGCCGGGTTGGGGCAGTTTAATCAGGAATGAGTACAAATTGCTACCTCTATTGTCGGCGCCCTCTCCCAGTGAAAGGAGGATGGAGAGAGGGAGAGAGAGAGGTGCAAAAATAAAATTAAAATTTTAAAAATTTAAAAATAAAATATTCTTTAAATACTGACAAAAACTATCAATTTAAATTTTTTGTGTAATAATTATAATTTACAAATACTTGTTTTAAAATTTTAAAAAATAAAGATCAATCCGTAAATTTTTAAAAATTATGAACTAAAATGTAGTTAAGGGTTAACTATAAAGACCTTTTTGTAATTAACTCAAGATAAAATACAATTGCGTTCTCAAAAAATTAACTTAAATACATTTGACCTTAAATTAACTGAAAGTATGAGGATTAATTTGATTTTCAATGTATCATATATGACATTAATTATACCTTGAGCTCCTAATTTATCTTTTTTGTTTTTCGAATTCTACTACACCTCTTTTGTCTACTTTCATTACTAGTTCCTACCTTGAAATTCCTAAGCCAAAATGAAACAAAAATAATGATGTAGAGGCATATTAGTTTATTGACAAGTGAGTTATTATCGTTTTTACATTCGAGCCAAGATTAATACACAAATGCATTCTGTTGTGAATTATTAATGGGATGAGGTTGTATTCTTTTGATGCTTGATCCACATAAATTATATTTTATCGACATTTTTAACAGGAGATGTTTTCGTTTCCAGTGGAAGCATTCACAAGGAAGTTATGCAGTATTCCTCTTTTGGCTCCTCATCCTCTTCCATGTTCAAGGTTTGGCTATCATGTACAGCTTCCTTCATGTTTCGCTTTACTGAGTTTTTCTCTTGTTTATTTGTAGGGAAACACATTTTTGGTATATAGTAACCGATGAGGTGAATGAGCCTTCACTCCTAAATCAATATTCTAAGATCCTTTCTCCATCTGAAAGACGAGCTACTCTGCATTTAAATGGAACCAAACTACAGAAGGCTGCACTTTTAGCACGTACCTTGGTGCGTACTACCCTCTCAAGATGTATGTTGGTTAACAGTCATTCGCCTAATCATATATGCTTATATATGGACATAACCATCTTGTTCTTATGTCAATTTAAAATAAGTTAGTTGTTGTATTGACTGGAAGCATTTATTTGTCTTATATGGATGATTTACTTTTGTCGCTGATATGCCATCCGAATGGCCACCTAGTTGCAGTGCTCTTTAGTTGACATTTTATTTTATTTTTTACTTATACTTTTGTTTTACTTGTTTTCTATCTTTCTTTTCTTTAGGAATATCTTGTGAAAATAATGTTGCATTTTCAAGAGACTGGGTTTGCTTGAATATACTATTTTGGGAAACGTGTAAGATGAAACATTTCTTGTCTTTCTTATTCTTATGTAGGCTGGAACCTCATCACGACATCGAAGTGCTGTTCTGCTCTCACAATATATATTGGAATCGTAGACATGCCTTTGGCATTTCATGATCTTGTGAAGATACACACACAAATATATTATATATATATATATATATGTTTGTTTAAATTAGAAAAGGCAACATTATTGGCAGAGTTGAATGCATTTGTGCATGCATTAATCCCAAATATAATGTTGATAATGATACATGTCATTTATTATGTCATATTTATCAGATACGAACTGTGAAATAACACCGGAGTCACTGAAGTTTGACAAGAATAAATATGGGAAACCACAGGTAGTCGCCTCTGGCCTCTCTTTTTTCTTGGATGCTTTTCCATATTCATTGCTTCTTGTCTTCATTCTCTTTTTGCTTGCTATACATTCATTTAGAAGTTGGTCACTGTTTGAATGTAATTACTACAATGCTTTTTCATGTCTATACAGCTAGTGTGGCAGCAAGAGGGTTGGAGTCCACCATGCTTGAATTTCAATATTTCACATACTTCGTCGTTAATAGCATGTGCCGTGACTATTGATTTGCAGGTAACTGAATTATGACCCAAAAATACTTAAATAATTGGGGCAATTACATGTCACTAAGATCTAGCTATTTTACATATTGACACTCAAATATTTAATATTATATAGGGTCTGTTTGTTTGTAAGGTTAAATTTAACAAAGTTAAAATTAAACTTGAATAAAGATATTTTTTTATTGAAAGTTGTGAATGATGTGAAGTAAAGTTAGTTATTATATTGGGGTGTGTGAGGAATGTGATATAAAGTTAGTTATTATGTTGGGATATGTGAGGGATGTAATATAAGTTAGTTATTATTTTAGTAATATGTGTAAGATGTGAAATATTAAATTTTAGATGATTTGGACATCTAAATTGTTGGCCGATTGAAGCTCCAGTTAGAAAAATTGAGTTATTGGATTTTGCCCATGTACAAAGAGGGAGAGGAAGACCAAAGAAGACATGACAAGAAACTATAAGGAGTGATCTTAGTTACTTAGACTTAGATAAGAATTTGGTAATTGATAGAGCGCAATGGAAACAAAGGATTCATGTAGCCGACCCCATCTAGTGGGATTAAGGCTTGGTTGTTGTTGTTGTTGTTGTGTAAGATGTGAAATAAAATTAATTTTTAATATTAAATTTTATGTGTGCTGTGATATAATAGATTAAAATTAAATCAGGTTAATTTTAAACCGGCAAACAAACGGGGCTTTAGTCATAAAATTTATATGAAAATTCTAATTTTTGTTGCATATATGCCACAATTATGCTTAAATAGTTGTGGCGATTATGTGTATGCTACTAAAATTTAGCTATTTTACATATTGATACTTAAATATTTAATATTACATATTGGTCAGAAAAATTATATGAATATTATAATTTTTGTTACATACTTGTTATACTTATGGCATGAATGCAACAAAAGATTGTAGTGGCATGCATGTACTTTTTCCTAAAAATTTGACACTGTCATTTCCATAGTTATAATAGATTAATTTCTTATGTTTAAATGATCTGGGTTTTCATGATAGGTTGGAATTGATGTTGAAGATAAACAACGGACATTGAAACATGGGATCATATCATTTGCTAAGCGATTTTTCTCACCCAATGAAGTTCAATACTTACACGCATTTGCAGACCCAGTAATGCAGCAACAAGAGTTTATCAAATTGTGGACTCTTAAGGTAACGTAGTTTTTAGAGTCAAAAATATTTATTCTTATTACTTGTTGTTCATGCGTGTTCATTTGTAGGTTAACTTTCTTTGTGAATGATGGAGATTGTATAGCTAATTACTATAGGAACCTTCCATTTGGCAGTGTTATAATATAAATTTACTGTATTCTACTCATGTCGGACTATTTTATGTTATTCACATATTTCTTAGGTTCATTTTATTCTCTCTCCTTTAAGGTGAGAAATCGTGGACGCTAGTTTGCATTTGACTTCTTATATATTAGTTCCATGATGGTTGGAAATTGCCATTGTGCCAATTGACTATTTCTAGTTGCATATTTGATTTGATTAAAAATTTAATAGCAAGTTTGGAAGACTATATTCGTCATAATTTATGATTTTTATATTTTTTCATTTAGCATATAATTAATACTTTTTTGCATTTATGTTTTTATTTCTTATTTCGTTTATTGGGATAAAATCTACAAGAAAAGATTAAAAAAAATAATATTTGTCATAAAGATAGGTTTAAATAAAAAATAAAGAGACTACTATTTATACGTCTAAACCACACGAGATGACTGATTTAGACTTGGATTGATTTTGAATGATTCGAGATTGATTTGGCTAATTATTGTTGATTGTAAATTTAAAGTTGACTTGGAAAGGTGGAGATTCGTCGTATTTTTTTTATTAAAATATTTTCCATTTAGCTGATTGTATTTAAAATTTTATTTTTTTATATTTAGTTTTATTTCTTTGTTATTATGCATTCGGATCTCTATATAAAGAAGTCACTTTCTATTGTAATATTACTTCATGAAATGAAATTTGGGTTTCTGAGTGCTAGTACAAACTCGGGTTCGTGAGTCAATATTTCAATGAAAGAAAAAGTAGGGTTAACTTTGGGTCAATTTTTAAATTAGCCAATTTATCTTTCTATTTAAAATAAATCTTTCTGTCCTCCTTCCTCTTTCCCTGGTCTACCTTCTATTTCTCCATTCATCGCCCTCCCACCTCTAGTCAAGATTGTCACCACTGTCAGTGTCATTTCTTTGCTCGCACCTCTTACTCATCCTCATTTGATGCCTTGCGGGTGCAACATCACATGTCCGCAGCCCTTCCTTATGGCCTTGCGAGCCGCTCGCACCGCACCTTCTATCATCCTACACGTAGGCTTGCACTCAATGTAACTACTCTAGTAACCGCATGTTGCGCCCCTCCTTTTAGTTGTTATTGGCCACACACTACTCTACCACTTACCTCTTGCGCTATCCCGTCGTCACACCTTCCTTTGTGTAAGGGTGTTAATATGGATCGAAGATCGAAAATCGATCGAAGATCGAAAATCGATCGAAGATCGAAAATCGATCGAAAATTGAATCGATTTTAGATCAAATCGAAATCGAGTTGATCTAAATGAGTTGGCTAACGAGCCAAAAGTTCGGCTCGGTAACGATTTCTTGCCGATTTTAAGCCGGTGTAGGCTCGGCTCGATCTAGCTCGAAATTGGCTCGAATTAAAATACATTTTATATTATAATAAATATATATAATATATATATGTTATATAACATATATATATTAAACCGAGCCGATTTCGAGCCGGATCGAGTCGAGCTTACCCGGCTCAAGCTCGGCTCGAAAAAAAATGAGATTCGATTCATTTTCGAGCCAGCTCAAAAATGAATCGAAATCGGCTCGAAGTCGAATTGAGTCGATTTCGAGTCGATCGAAATGTGATCGATCCGATTTCGAGCCGGTATTGACTCGGCTCGAAATCGGATCGATAACAGCCCTACCTTTGTGTGTGCAGGTCTACACGTCTGCAGCCTCACACGAGATTAGCACAGCTTTGTTGCATGCGACGAAGGCCAAGCAGGTTAGTTCATCGTACATGCCGGGAGTATCCTATGTCATCTCATCTGCATGATTAATCTCTGAGAATGCCCTTAATTGAAAATTTACATCAAGGTATTTGTAACTTTTGGCTAAACTATAAATTTATTTGAATCCATTTAATTACTAAATTTCAACTCAATTAAAATTATTTTGTGTAACTTAATTATTCGATTTGTCTCTAATTGTGTGATCATAACTTTATTTAAGAGTCATTATTGTTGAATTTATTGTGAGAAGGAACTAAAATCTTATATTGCTAATTTTAAATACATACATTATCTTTTATTTTTGTCTCACATCAGAAGCTCAATTGATTGTCGACTCCGCCTAGTGGAATTAAGGCTTGGTTGTTGTTGTTGTATCAGAAGTTCAATTGATGTTATGATATTATTTTTGTTAAAAATATTTTGGAATTAAGTTATTTTATAGTTAAAATGGTCTGTTTATTTGTAAGGTTAAATTTAATAAGGTTAAAATTTAACTTGGATAGAGATATTTTTTTATTGGAAGTTGTGAAATAAAGTTTGGGATATGTGAGGGATGTGATATAAAGTTAGTTATTATGTTGGAATATGTGAGGGATGTGATATAAGTTAGTTATTATTTTAGTAATGTGTGTAGGACGTGAAATAAAATTAATTTTTAATATTAAATTGTATGTGTGATGTGATATGCCAGGTTAAAATTAAACCAGATTAATTTTTAACTTGAAAACAAACGGGCCAAAATAATAAAGAATTTAGGTGATTTTCCATGACTATGCCCTGCGGGGTGCAAGGAGATGAGGATTTTTCTGTGAACTAGGTCATTAAGTACTAATTTTTGTGAACTTTGAATGGATTTCGGTGGACCTGTAAACTCCATGGCAAGAACCCCTCATTGCTAGCATTATTCCATCCTAGCTTCAGCGGAGTGAGGATTGAGGTTTAAAACCTACCGGAGTGGCAAGAAATGTATGTTAGGAGAAAGATCAAGTGGAATATACAATTTTTGATTTAGATGTCAACAAAAGTTAACCATCACATTATATTTGACTCTATTTATTGTGCAAGTTGGTTAAGGTCATATCAAATGATCACATTAGAAGTCATTGTTTGGTCTTTCTTATATCTTTGTTTACCATTGTGACTCGGACTTTCTCACATAAACATAGAAGGCCTGTAGATTTTTTTTTTTTTTGAAACTCAAGGCCTGTAGAAGTTGGCAATAGATATGGCTAAAACACTTTAAACTTTCCTATTCAAGGGTGTGATGCTCACCCTCTCCTTGATGCAATCATGTCTAAGGTGCTACATCTTTTTATATTTACAAAAAATACGTAGTGTTTGATATATTAAAGTAACTGCTTGCTCTTTCTTTTTTGTCTCTGCCATCACTCGTTTATAATGCTTAACTAATAGATCCTTTCATGTTTTGCATAAGCAATCAGTTTTAACTAAATTTTCATAGTATTCATGTTTTTTTTTTATAATAGTAATCATGTTAATAGTATTATAAAATGGTTTGGTTATTTCTTGACTTGCAGTTGTTTGTATGCTTTTGATAAGCAATTTTGTTAATCCATTGTAATTATCTTTTTAAATAAATTGTAATTCTTATTACCTTTATTATCAATAGCGTTATTCCTAATAGTTGGGATCAATGTATGTACATTTCTCTGTTATCCCATCATATTAATTTTAGCTAACTACTACAGATAGGAACTATAACTTGTAGCCAAAAGTTTTTTGGTACTAATTAAGTAGGTGATGCAATTCCAAATAACCTCAAGGAAAAACTTGATTATCTTATCTTATTATTTAACGGGGCTAATACTTTATTAGACTTTCAGTATTTTAATTGGGGAATATGAGTATTTGGATTTCTAGGATTTGGGAGAGTCAATTAGTCTCTTTATTATTTTCGTTACTATCCTTTTATTTATTTTCATTTATTTTCTCTAGTTAATTTGCCAGAATCCTATAAATAATTCTAGAATTTTGTAATTACTGACTTTGGATGATTGAATAACATTTCTTCTCAAATCCCTCTCATTCTATTCATTGTACATTCTCTAATTTGCAGCCTTTTCTCTTATGCAGTTTGCCAGTATGTCAAGTAATAGTCAAATTCTTGGTTGTTGTAGCCTTTTCGGTATTGATTCGTTCAAGGGGTTCTTATCTTTCAATGATGATATCATTATTTGTTTCATATCATATTCCAGGAAGCATATGTTAAAGCTCTTGGGAGGGGATTCTCAGCTGCACCTTTTAAAAACTTTGCTATTAGGCTTGAAGCAAAAGAAGGCATGGAAAATAATGCTGCACTCCCCATATCCATGGTATGCCACTATCTACTCCTCAATGCAGAACTTTTACATCTTTTGAATACTTTCCACCAAATTAACGTCTAATTTGATAGTCTCCCAGAATTGCTGTTGAAGAAGGTTCTGAAAATCTTACTACTAATTGGCAATTTGCTCTTCTTGAATTACGATCTCATTATGCGGCCATTTGCCTTGAAAAAGATTGCGACATAGAAGGTTGGGCTTACCTTTATTACAGTTGAGGCAATCACACAGTACAAGAAAATTACATTATTAGATGTTAAACACTTTAAATCTTGTTATTGACATATATAAAACCTTAAGTGTAAAAATATGGAAGAATAACTCTCTTGGTTAAACTTTTTTTTAGAGCTTTTGTGGATGTTCTTTGGATGATTATTATGGTTGTGTTGGCCTCATTCTCATGCACAATATATTGGACATATACAATTGTCTTTTTGATCATAATGCAAGCACTTAAATTTTATGGTTGATTCAATAATTTGATATATTGAATATTTTGAATCCATCAGTAGAATATCTAGAAAAAATTCGTAAAGGGATATATGCCACCCAAAAGTAGGGTGAGAGTATGGCTTGAGGATTGAGTCTCTTGATGTTCAAATCGATATTTAGCTCGAATCGAGCTCAACTCAAGTTTATTGTTACGAGCCATGGTCGAATCGGATTGAACTTAACTCTATCTCTATTTTTAAAATATAAATAATGTATTCATTAATTTAATATAATTATTTATTACATGTATATGTTAGTTGTGATTGAGATATCTGTTAAGTTGTGCTATTTTTAAATCAATAATAGAGGCAATTCATTCTTTATTTTTTATTTTTAAAAAAATTTCAGTTTTTTGGAGGGCTTGAGTTGGCTTGATTATGGCTCAAACCAGCTCGAAATTGACACGAGCTAGCTTGAACTTAAATCAAATTGAGACAAATTGAGCTTTAGTCGTGTCTAGTTCTGCTCGAACTCGGATTTTTTGCTTTTTTTGGTGGCGGATTGTTCTCACCCCCACCTAATAGTATATTGGACATATACGAATGTCTTTTTGATCGGAATAGAAGCACTTAAATTTTCTAGTAGGCTCAGTAATTTGATAAATTAAATATTTACAGTAGTAGGAAGTTAATTGCCTTTCTATTTCCATTATTTTTTATTATAGATGTTTTTAGCAAGAATTAAGTGTTTAACCTGTATTGTTGTCTTTAGTTTATTTTATGTTTGTAATTAGCCCTCAATATTTACATGTTCCAGTTTTCTTACATCCCTCATGTTTTAGGTGAAGAAAGTGACTCTTTAAAGTTGAAAATTTGGAAGACAGTCCCATTTGTACAAGATGAGTATATGTCAGAAACTACTGAAATTATACCTATATGTGGATTTCGGAAACCCCAAGCTTCATGATGCAAGGTTTGTCACATTTCTTGTTTTCTGAAGCACTTGAAAAATAAGCAGATTTCTTGCTTGCTTGTCAGTTAGTTTAATAAGTCAAATTTGAAAGAGTTTGGGTCAACATGAACTCAACTCAAACCAGGCTTATCCGGAAATCTTAAATTTTTCTTGAAATGTGGCCTGGGACTTTAGATTAAACTAAACACAAGAACAAGCCTACATCAAGTCATATATTTGGAGAGAGTCGCAAAACTCGTGAGGGGCATTTCTTTCTTCCAAATTAAATTCTCTAAGTTCTCTTAGTTATATGTGATGTGAGATAGTCCGCCACATTATTCACGTTGAAGGATACAAAATATAGCTTGCAAAATTGTCCTGAAGAATTTTACAGATTTTCACATGAGCGTGGGCTTTTTTCAGTCATGCTTCATGTTGTCTCAAGTTTCAAATTGTTGTTCCAGCCTTCAGGTCCTAGTGTATGGAATTGTCGAACGCTTCCTGCTGTCCAGTTTCCTCCCAGCTGTCAGATTAGCCTGCTGGTTGTATCCAACTTTCTCCTTGTTAAGCCTCCAGGTGCTTTCGGTTTCAACCTCCTTTTGTTGCACAAAATGCTTCAACCTGTGTTTTTGCTCTTCGTTGATGATGCCATCTTGTATGCTTTTGCCACTTGCCAATCCGCTGGGGGCATTGTTGAGAACTTTGGCACTATCGTCTTGTTCTAGTCTGAATGTTAATCGAGGTAAATTCTCGGCTATTTGCAACAGAAAAATGCTTGTGTAGCAAGAGGATGATTGCACGAAAAATTAAATTTGTTATAGGCAAGGAGGAGGGGGGTGATTTTGGGGATGCCCCTTAAGTGGAATAGGTCGATTGTTGATATGAGGCTGTTTTTTGCAATAACTTTTATACTTTATTTCTCGATATATGATTAATAAGCTTCGGCTGGCTTTTAATATAAAAGTAAATGAATTTGTGCTCGGGCCCCTGTCCAGTAATGGTGATTTAGTCTAAATATTTGTGATATTTGTAATGTAATAGTTTCTGAAATTCTGATGAATTATCTTTGTCGTGGATGTTTGAAATGAAGATAATTTTTGATATATTGCAGTTGCAATAGGAGAAGCTGCCTCTCTGCTCAAAACTTTGTGGATGTGGACCTTAACGCGAGGGTTTGCTCAATATCAATTGGCTTTGAGTCTACTATATCAAATGATAAACCTCATGCCATTATATCCATTTCTATTTGAGTTGCAAAAGAATTATTCGAACTCAAGTTGTATTGAAACCCTGATAGCTATGAAGCATGGACAATTCAAGAACCACGTTGTGTCTGTGTCGGACACACGGACGCTCGGGAACACGCGAGGACACGCGGGAACACCGTGTCGGACACGTCATATGGCGTGTTCTGATAAAATAATATTAAAAAAACTAAAGGACACTTCTTGGACATGCGAGGACACTTTGGGATAACTTAGGGTACTTCTGAGACACTTTTAGGATATTTCCAAGACACTTCCAGGATGCTTCTGAGATACTTGTAGGACACTTATAGGACACATAAGATAGAATTGAATATATTTAATAGTAATTTTAAATTTATTTATTAATATTATATATTTTTAATAAAATTTATTGATATATCTATCTCGTTTTTTCATTATCGTTAAAATTTTATTTAATAAAACTAAAAACTTATCTTTTATTATTGTTAAAATTTTTCCCAATATAAATCAAAATTCTGAGTTAACCATGTTAAATCAAATTTATTCCTTCTTTATTGCCTTTAAGCCTTACGAAAATGAACTAATCGCAAAAAGTTTAGAACTCTGGCTTCACCTTTATCCTTCTTTCATCTTCAATACTGAGAGCTCTTACTTTCTCTTATTGTCATGCTCACTATAATTGTCCTAATAAATAAAATTGTATTTTCTCTTATTCAAAGTAAACCTTAAATTTATATGTCAAATCTTTTTAATGCCGACGACGTTTGTTCTCAAGTTTTTATCTTGATTCTATGAGACTTCAGTGCTCTTTACAAGTTGTTTATACTTAAAAATTTAAGTTTGTATTATGTTTTATATATTTTTTTAAGTATAAATTGTTAATTTTATTATTGTCATGCCGTGTCCGTGTCCTATATTTTGAAAAATCGTTGTGTCGTCGTGTCGTGTCCCGTGTTTCCGTGTCGTGTCCCGTATTTCCGTGTCGTGTCCATGCTTCATAGCCGGATAGCTAGTTAGGCATGTTTTCAAGAGCTACACTTATTTGAAACCTTTCCATAGGTTTAGCTGCAATTACAAATTGGAAGTAACTATAAAGTTAAAGTTTTACTAGTACTGTCTTCTTTATTGTTCTTTGCCCACAATTGGTGAAAATAATATGTATGTATCTAGAATATAGAGAATTAAGTGTTTAATATGTAAAATAGTGTTGACGGAGAGAGATAGAGTCCTAAGAATTAGCGCGCAAGGTCTCTGACACAGAACATTAGCGTGGGAGAGCTAGTAATCATCCAAGAAAACACATAGGAATTTAAGGTGGTTCAGGGATAGCTTTCCTTACGTCCACCTGGAAGTTCGAGGGAAAGCTTTTCACTAGAAATCAGAAAGGAGTTTGGTTAGAAGACCAATATAAAAAGAGAGAATACAAGGAGAAAGAAGAATATAATTTTGTTTACAATAGTAGCTGTTGAGTCTCAATGATCCCAAATGCCCCCTCTGAAGCTTTGCTCAGGAGTATTTATAGGTGTGCTGAGCTAGTGCGCAGCCGGTTTCCAGTTCAAAACAAGCTGTAGCTGCCAGTTTCAGGCAGGCTAGTGACAATATCCAAAAGAGGACTTCTCGATTTGCCTGGTTGCCGTGAACTGGAAGACTAGCTATTGATGACCGGAAACCTGTGACACTGCCCTGGCGCAGTCACGTCAGACAAATGGTTTAGAATAGTCATTTCATAGAAATGACTTGGAACAGTCATTTTGGAAGGATGACTTCTATCTCTGACATGCCCCCAATTACGGCGGTGCGCTCAGAGGGTGAAAGTCCTGCTTGTACGGATTATACAACTCCTCAGGCTGGGGGACAGCGACAGCTGGTCGTGGCCAAACATCGGCGTCAATATGACGGCAGAGAGCAATACATCGCATCAGAGGGTTCGATGTTTCTGCAAAAATAAGAACGAACCTAATTAGTGGATCATTGTAGCCGACGGTTTCACATCATGGCTCTGATGGTACAGGAAGCTGCCAACGGTAAATATCGTAGTCGTGGGTTGGAGATTCTTACAAAGCAAAGTATGATTAATAAAACCTTATCGCCGATGAATTAAACGACGATAAAGACGGATTTGAAAAGCCTTTTGATGCCACGTGTATGGTTGAGATTCAACGCTGCATCTAGGTGTTAACAAATAGTTTTATATGTCATTGGTATCAAAAAAAAAAAGTTTAGTATGTTATGTATCTAAATGTTCCTAAGATGTATTATGCTTTTTTTTTAAGACCAAAATTTTGATTAATTAAATAGTTTGTTGATTGTGCTTGTATGTGTGAGTTTTTTGATTGGACTAAGTTCCCTTCTTATTTGAGTTATAAGCGGCAAAACTTGACCTAGTCATGGATGGGCGGTTTTGGCGCACCATTCCAACTGCTCTTGGCAAGATGGAATCTGGCGGCCTTTGTCTGACTTGCCCTTCATCAGAAGAACTGACATGTATTCTTCAATTCTCTTGCCCTATACTTGTATTTGTGTGAAGACTTATTCTTTCTAACCATATTAGTGTCGAGCATGCAGTTTATTCTTTGTCGTGCTATCAGCTGTTAACATCACGACTTCAGTCTTGCACAATGGTGAAATTGGGTTGTGAAGTTGAACTTTGTCATTGTAAGTATACAATGTACACAAATTTATAGTTCATACAGATGTAGTTATTTAGCACATAGGAAAGATACTATCCCTTCGCAATTGAGGATGCCGAGATAGTTTGTGAAAATGAGTGAGAATGTGTTGAAAGAGTAAAGCAAACAATTGTATTACATATCTCACTTAAATTTAAAAATCAAAATATTACCATTTGAGTTTACTTTTAACCTAAGATAATTAACTTAAACAAAGGTGCCCCTAAAAGTAATATTCCTACCAAGAGATTGCATCCTTAACTCCCATTATTATCTTCCCTACCATCACAACCTCCCAACACCTTCAACATAAAAAGCTTGCACCCCACACAACACCATTATTCCTGTAGAATTCTCATATTTTCTAGTGATTATTATTTGTCTGTGGCTCAAAATTCTAACTATTATTTACATTTCTTAAAATTTTGAGTGCCCCTATTTCTATTATGTGGGACTGGATAAAAGTGATCCTCCCCTAATTCTAAAAATTATTACTCTACAGAGGGCTGTAATTTATGGCTAAAGATCAAAATTTGGTGACTAATCCCTTGAGTTACAGTGGAATCATTTAAATGGTACTCAGAACTTGTTAGAATTATATTATATATTAGTAAATTACATTCAGGTTCATGAGTTGTTTTTGCTTGGTATTGGAGTCCCAGGTTCCCACAGGCATGAGTTAATTTTATAGAGAGACTTTTATCTATGCTAACTAACTTTGTTTGGTTCAACTTTTAAAAAAACTGTTTGGTTTTATTTATGTTTGCATGTATGGGAAAAGCTGTACTGTAAAAAAGGTTCCTAACAACTCCTCTTATTCTACCTCACTCGTGTATATAAGATTTTCATCTATGATTCGGTTCCTAACACTCTTTATGCACTGACAAGAGAAACATAGTGTGAAGGTTGTGCTTGACGTGCTGACTGAAAAAAATGGATCTGTTGGTTGTAGTGACTTTCTTGAGTCAAGTTAGAGCTCCCAAAGCGTAAGTAATAGAAAGACCGAAATGCAAAATTGCGACAAATGAGGCGGCTTGTCCACGGAATGAAGCTCCATCTACAAAACTCTCTCCATACTGAAAGCGTGAAGAGGAAGAAAATGAGAGAGAGAGAGAGAGATTTCATCTTTCAAAAAAAAAAAAGTGAGCCTTTGATCTGAAAATCTCCTAGCTTGCTATCGACTAAGAGGATGGTTGGTTGTGTTTTTCCACGTGGCCATCATTTGTTAGCTAGGCCACTTAGTGAGAAAGTGTGGAGAAAGGTCAGCGGTATTTATAAGTCTATAATTTACTTTTATTAATTTTTAGGGGCATTTACATACATATCTCTTAAATCATCTTGAATTACATATTAAACTCCTCATTTTTTAATTTTACAACGTAACCCCCTAAATCATCTAAAAATGAAAACTAGTAGAATACATGTATTTGTAATTATATTTATAATATTTGTATATATATATTATTGATAATAAATATTTAAATAATTATAAATCAGTTAAAAATATACTTTGAAAATCTTGAGAAAGATTTAAATATATTATTTTTGGATGATTTAGGGGGTTAAGTTGTAAAATTAAAAAATAAGAGATTTAATATGTAATTCAAGATGATTTAAGGGGTATGTATGTAATTTTTTTTATTTTTTATCGACTCTGAATATAGTGCTTAAGAAGAATATATGTACTACTCTAATTAAGACCTCAGTTTTATAATATTAAAATCAATTTTTTTTTGTATCATAGATAGTTCTATACTTTAATCTCTCATATATATATATATATATATATATATAACGCAACAAAAGATATCTAAATATATCTAATTAGAGCACAATTATCGGGCTTAGAAGGATCCAGCGGCCCGTGGGCCATCGGGCCCACTGCGGTGACCGCCGGCAAAAGAACGAATCTGATTACCACGAGCTGTCCTTTTAACAAGTGCCTGTGTGCCACCGCTGTCTCCGTCCCGCCAGCTCATTCGATGCCAGCTCGGGCTCCAGCTGGTGGTCACCTCACTTGCGGTGACCACACTCGCGTGGCGTCCACCGTAATTTCATTCTACTGTTCAATCGATGTCATTAAATTCTGATAATTTTTTGAGATAATTTCCTGCATGTCACACTATTGCATGTCACACTATTTAACTTTATTTATATATTATATATTTATTTTTAATTAATTATACTATGCACATTCAAAATATTATGAAATCTTATATACACACTTAACTTAAAACTTAATCAAAATTTATTTAAAAAACAATAAATCATTAAAATTATATTTTTAATCTTAATAGTACATATTTTTTTTCTTCCTCGATGTCATACTAAAACGTTGATCTGTCCTAAAATCAATTTACATCGCGGATATCTTTTTCCCTTGTCACTATTTTAAATATCAAAATTTTAAGATTTTCACTCAAAATATATTTAAATATTCTTAAAATAATATGATGAACGATTCAAATTTTTTGTAATTTAATTATAGTTAGGTTATTGAAAAATTATGATTACTTATTATAATAAAAATAAGTTAAAATGTGTGTATGTAAAATTTTATAATATTTTGAGTGTGCATAGCATAATTAACTAAGAGTGGATGAATAATGCATAAATAAAATTAAATAGTGTGATATGTACGTAATTTTTTTTTTTTTTAGGTAAATTAATTGCCAGCTGATATACAGATTCCCTGTTGTGCACCGTACAATATGTTCACAATCCAATAAAAAAATGGATGACTGGTAGATAAAAATGATAGACATTTGTGTATAGTTATAGGCCAATTTTTCGAGTTTTTGTATAGTAATACGATTTAGTCCAATGCATACACTTAAATCAGTATCTGCATTGTATTAAGAGTATGGAATCTATATCTATATGATGATTTTATATTCCTATACAATCTAGTAGAGAAGAGTTTGCATCATTGATTGATAATAGATTTATATCTATTTATTATAAATACTAAATTTCATTTATATATGAGTATAATATATATGTTTGGCCATCGACCAGCCTTCTGCGACGTCGGCTATGATGTTTGGGGTCAGCAATATCGGGTCATGATGTTTGTTCACTCACAGTTGTTGCTCTCATTCTAGTGGAAACTGCTACGTTAGCATGATTCCTATTAAGCGCAGATTTTTGCCAGTCACATAAATCGAGAACCTGAGTACTCTCGTCCTCGTCGACGGTGCTTTTGGAGCTGACAGTATGGAACTATCAGTTATAATATTCTGGCTCGAAAACCTATTGTACCCCACTATAACTCATTTATAAATACCTCTGAACAGAGCTCCAGAAAGACACTGAAAATAAAAAGCTTGTATTCTCCCCTTCTCTTCTTGTATTGGTCCTTTGACCAAATACTTTGGAGTATTGGTAAAATTCCTTTTCTCTGATCCTCTAGTAAACGTACGGAAAGCTATTCCTAAACCACCTTATATTTTCGTGTATTTTTCTAGTTGATCTTTGGCCCCCTCCTCTGAGTTGACAGTGAAAAATGCCACGAATCGCTAATTTTCAATGTTCCATTTCTCCCCATCAATATAATGTCAAACCTAGTATTAACATGATTCCTCAAGATATATCATATTTAATTAGATTTTTTTAAGGAATAAATTTTGCAAGCTTTTACGAAATTTCTCAAAAAAAATTTAAATTGTTTTAACTTTATTTTAAATATTTCTCATATTAATGTAGCCTTAAATGATATCTAACATATCTTGCATAGTTTATATAATATATTTGTACTTTAATTTTTTTAAAATGTGTGTTACATAAATGTTTAAACATTGTTAGATATTATATTGATATGATATATATATTAATAAATTAAATTTGAATTAATATAAATTAAAAAAAAAAACTTAGAAATCTCAATTTAAAATATAAAAATAATAATTTTAAAACTTAGATGTAAAAATTAAAAAAAAAAAGATTGATATACAATTTTACTAAATTTGTAGTGAAAAAATTATTGAATTCGAACACCTAATGCGTCTGTCCCCGCTCGCCGCGTACCGAGCAATGGGCCCCGAGAATCATGGCGATGAAATAGTGTGTGTGCATTGTATTTAAAATAATTATAATTATAATAATAAAATATCAAATTTGAATATTGTTAAAGGAACACTCAAAAAAATAATTGATTTTTTGACATTTTATGTTTTTAAAATAAAAATTCAAACATCTTATCAAAATTTAATATTTACCTACAATTCAAAAAAAAATATTAATATTTACTATGTCAAAAAAATATTAATATTTACAGAATAGAAAAAAGATTTTTCATTTTAAGAATGAAAAGTGCCAAATGAAAATAATTTGCGGTGAAAAAGCAATTTCTCACTAATTCCTCTGCTAGACGAATTGAGATCTCAAACCCTAGCGAAAGGGGAAACCACTTTCTCGCCGGCCGGAGAAGAAAGGAGGCGCCTTTAAGGCAAATTGCGCACTAATGGGGTAGAATAGAAGAGAAAAGTATGGATTCACAGAAGAAATCGAATCAATTTCCGATTCTCGATCTTCTATTAATTTCTTCGAGTTATTTCAGCAGGGACACAATCAAATTCCCATAAGGCGAAAAATTCGCTGCTTCGCAGCTAAAAATTCTGATTTCTAGTGTACAAGAATCTGAGATCCGAAGAAGAGGGACGCAAAAATTCAGGAAGGGTCAAACCCTAGATCTCACACGAGCAGTAGAAGAAGATACAGCAAACCTGTACAAATCAAAGCTCCACAGCAGCCGGATCTGAATCCCATCCTTGATGCCGAAGGTATCTCCTGCACACCAGGTGGCATCGTGAGCCTAGTCGGCTGAGATTCCCCCATTCCCGTCCCATCTGGCGCTGGAGCGTCCGTCGGGGACGGAGCCGCAGCAGCCGTCGACATCGGCGCTGAAACCTTATCAGGCGGCCGTGTTCCCCTACCGAACATCTCCCGCGGCAGCAAAACCCTAGAAACAGCGAAAATCGCCACCGGATTCTGATCGTACACTGTGCGGGTGATCGTTGCCTGGACGACGCCGCTGTCGATCACCACCGATCCGTTAACCCTAGTGATGTTGAGGGTGAATCGGCCCGCCTCCGTCGCCTCCGTTGCCAGCGTGGGCTGCACCGGATTCACGATCGATTCCAGAGATCCGAGCGGGTAGTACGAGTGGAGCACGTGGAATCGCAGGACGGAAGCCTTCATCTCCGCCGGCAAAGACTGGATCCTCTCGGTCGCCGGCGATTCGGCGAAGGCCTCGTCGGTGGGGACAAAGACGGTGATCCCTGCTCCCTTTTCGTCCCGCTCGAACTCCTCAACCACGCCCGATGCCTCCAGCATCGACGCCGCCACGTTGAAATCCCGGCCGTCGATGAGCACATTCGTGATGTTCAGCACCGGCGGCGGGCGGGTCTCCGACGCCGCCAGATCGAAGCCGTACGGCATCAGCAGGGCATTCACCGAGAATACGCTCACGTTGTACGGAATCGTCTTCACCAGGGAGAGGAATGTGGCATTGGATGGTGAGAACGGTCCCGGGGACCGAGCAGTGATGGATCCGCCGGCAGGATCCCGGGTGAGGTTGACGGCGCCAAGGTTTCCTGGCGCGCGTCCGGTGGTCTGGTAGAGGGTGGTGACGAGCTTCCCGGCGGCCGGGATCCGCCGTAGGTCCGTCCAGGAGAGGTACTCCAGCAGGACGTGGTATCGGAGGACATCCGCGATGTCGCCGCCGGCACCACCGGTGGAGCGGACGGCGTTTGATCTGGAAAGGAAGGAGTTGGGGACGGCGAGCAGGGTGAGGGACGAGCGTGAATCGAGTTCTCCGGCAACGGAGCTCGATGCCAGCAGCCTGCTGAAGTCAGACAGATCTGGGTAGCCGGCGAGCAGTTTGGCGACTTCCACTGCCGTCGCTGCCGGGTCTGCGGTGGTGAGGAGGAGGAAGATGAGGAGAAGAGCGGGGTTACAGTGGGCATCGGGAAAATGGTGGTCGGAAGCAGGAAGCGACGCCATTATTCACCACCTCCTCTCCGTCAGAGATAGAGGGACAGCGGAATCCACTGGAGGAATCGATGGTGACGATAATATTATATTATTATCTCTTATTTAATTATTTCTTCGTGATCTCGATTCCGCTCACCGTGTGTGAGCTCACCAGACTGAGATCCAAAGCATCCACTTGTCGGTAGCCGAGGCTGCATTTAATGAGAGTTCGCTTCTTCCGTTCTGTGAGCCTGAGGTTTCCGTACCAGAATAGCCCGTTTATGAAAATTATAATTTAAAGAAACATTTACATACATATTCCTTAAATCATCTTGAATTACATATTAAATTCCTCATTTTTTTATTTTACAACTTAACTCCTAAATCATTCAAAAATAAAAACTAATAAAATACATATATTTATAAATATATTTATAATATTTATATATATATATATATATATTATTAGTAATAAACATTCAAATAATTATAAATCAGCAAAAAACATACTTTGAAAATTTTGAGAAAGACCTAAATATATTATTTTTTGATGATTTAGGAGGTTAAGTTGTAAAATTAAAAAATAAGGGGTTTAATATGTAATTTAAGATAATTTAAAAGGTATGTATGTAATTCCCTTTAATTTAAATTGGTATTTATAAAATTATTTTTTTTATGATATATAAATTTTTGATATTATAAGCACTGATATTGCCCGTTTTCATTTTCGATAATTTTAGATAATTTTTGATTAAATTTAATCTAAAAAATTTATTAAGTTTCACTTTCAATTGAAACTCTCTGCATTAATTTCGATCGAAACTCTTGATAATTTTGATGAAATTTTGGCCAAAATTGTTGGCTAAAAATGTCGAAACTCTAACCAAAATTCAGCTAAAAATTTCGAAATTTATTTTTTTTTAAAAAATATTTAACAATTATTATTAATAAATTTAATTTTAAATTAACGAAATTATTAAAACTACTGAAATGGGTATTTTTATCTTGTCGTTGAAATTGAGTTTTCAGATCTTGAACATGATCTTTAATTGTGATATTAAACTCATTTTTTTTTATTATGTATATAAAATTATAAATTTAATGAGAAATATAATTATTTTAATATTTAAAAATATAAAAGATGTGAAATAAAATTATTAAAATTTATAATATTAATAAAATAATATAAGAGCTTTTTTGGTTGAATTTTCATCTTTCAAATTCTAATGTTGAATGCTGAAAGCATTGTTTGTTAATTTAGATCCCCTTTCATACTTTGATTTAAATTTAATCAACAGTTCTTCTCCTCAACCTCTATTTAAGAACGAAATGAAATAAAAATTCTATTAATTCGATAACCACTAAATGGACTACAATTCTCATTAGGAGGTCGAACCAAGGACCTGTAGAAGTGGTCAAATATATAAGGGACCATAGCTAATCCTAGAAAAATGGCCTTTTTTTAGAAGAAAAGAGAGGCCAATTTCTTGTACTTGCTCAATGTGCCCCACTTCGTCGAGTGCTCCACCCAATTCACTACGTTGTAGGCTACCAAGCACTTTCCTACTGCTCCTGCCCTTACCTATATGAGTTCTGCACTTGTTATCCTTACTGTTCTCTCTGCTTGGGCCCTCTTCTATTGCTCTACCCATAAGCTATGTCTAGCTAGCACTCATTTTGGCCCGCCTTACTAGCCCAAAGTTAGCTTATCGATCAATCACTCTCCTCTCCTGTTTAGAAATACTTCTTGATATTAGTTATCTATCTTTAGTCACAGACTCACAATGACAGGAGCCAGTTTCTAGTCCTAGTTCACACTACTGATGAAAATCATCGATAGCAAATACATTGTCCTTTTATATTCACATTTTAGTTTGGATCAAGAGAGTCATAAAAGAAAGAGAAAAAAATGGCACCTAATTCCCCAGATTACCAAACTCTATTTGACTTTCCTATTCTTGCTTGCCACCCATTAAGAGAATAGATTTTGGTTAAATCTTTCATCATCTATACCAGCTGCTACACCCCTAGTGTAAGTACAAGCATCAACTCCCCCGATTTCTACTCCCTAAGACGTAGAACGCCCCATCATCTACAGCCCTTCCCTCTACCAAGGACTTCCACAAAATGAAAACGAGTGACATCGTCATGTGCTTGACATTTGTTTCTCTGGTCTATACTCTGATACCTCTAAACTAAGATTTTATCGCAGCTTTCACTCCTACACTCCTATACAAATATAATAAATATCTGAATAGAAGCTATAACACAGTTTGTAAACTTACGTTACCATAAGTATTAATGATGTTACATACTCCAAAGATCAAAATTTCCCAAATTTAATTCATCTTTAGTTAAACCCATCGACCAATCCTAATTCACCCGCTCATCACTTTGCTCCCATAGTAAGAACTCCTCGGCCAACTCCACGTAAGTCATGAGTTAATCGCTGCGGTGATGCACAAACCACCGCAATCACGCTGGCCAGCGCTCTTATCGCAGTCTACCATGGGAACATGGCGCACATCTCACACATAACAGCCCTTCTCTTCTCCTCTTTTCTTCTATAAAGGGGATGGTTGCATGTTCTCTAAAAGTTGATACATGAGAGAAGTGTTCTTTATTTAGATTGTTCCAACACAATGGTGGTCTGTTTATTAGCAAAAATTAGAAAAATTTACATCTGTCACCTCCAAAGAAGCATTTTTGCAAATGGCACCCTCTAAGTTAAATATTAATATGTGACACTCCTTAAATCTAATATTTTAAAAATTAACTTTAAATGAAGTTAAAATTAAAATTAAATTAAGATATTTTTTATGATGATTGTGAATATAATAAAATTAATTATTATATTGAAATATGTGAATGATAAAATATAAATTAGTTATTATTTTTAATACATAGGATGTAAAATATAATTATTTTTTATTTTAAATTATATATATATATATATATATATATATATATATATATGATGTGTAAAATTGGCTCAAGATCCAATTTAATGTTTTGAAGGTCGAAATCAACTCACTCAAAATAGCAATAATTCAATTAGCAGTTAACTTGATTATGTATAGCATGCGTATTTAAATCTTCATTTTCTATTTTAGGGAACAATTCATTCTTAATAATTTTGCTATTCAAGATGTTAGATCTTTGGCTCTTGCATTGGCTTTCAGGCCTCGTTTGGTTTTAACTTTTTTTTTTTGGAGAAAAGAAAAAAAATATTTTATTTTTTAAATTTAATAGGAGAGAAATTTATTTTAATATTAGAAAGTGCGTAAAATATGAAATATTTTAAATTTTAATATTCGGTTTTGTATTGGATGTGAAATAAAATTAATTTTTATAGTTAAAATTTGTATTGGGTAAAAAATTTACCTCAAAACAAATGAGACCTCACAATTACATTATAATTATAATTCATGATAACAAATAATACAAATTCGTCTCCTAAACTTGAACATGATCAGAAAACTTTTAAATTAGATTCGTCGATATGAACTTGATTTGAACAATCCCAAAAAAATAATTTTAGGTTATAATATGATGTAAATTTTTCAGACTTAAAGATAAATTTTATAAAACTGTAGCAAAATCAGCAATGATATATAGGATAAACTTAGAGATAAACTTAGAGAAATGAATATATCTGAAAGAAAATTAGTGTTATAACAATTGAAGATAAACTTAGAGAAAATAAGCTTAGATGGTTTGAACATATAAATCGTAGGCCAATTAAAGCTATATTTAGAAAAATCGAGCTATTAAATATTACCTACGTATAAAGAAGAAGAGGGAGATCAAACAAGATATAACAAAAAACTATAAAGAATAATTTTAATTACTTAGACTTAAATAAAAATTTATTAATTAATAAAATATAATAAAAATAAAAAATTCATGTAGCTGATCACTCGTTAGTCTTTTCACCAGAAATCCTTGCAAGAACAGACTCCATCTTTAAAGCAATGAAACCGGCTCCGATCTCTTAGAACAATCTCCCTCTCATAAACCTTTGATATAAACTTCATGGCTGAATGGCAATCCCCACAAACCCTCAAGTTCTTCACAACCCTGATATTCGTCCCCGGACTCGTCTTCAACAAAGCAAAAGCAACGGCCAGCTTCTCACTGTGCCAATTCAAAGCTTCCTCTTTGTCTTCTTCATCGAGATCAAGCAGCACCTCCTTCGTTGCCGCCACGTACCCTACGCTCTTCAGCTTCTTGGCAATCTCCTCTACCATCTCACGGATCTCTGGGTTCATGGAGAGCTTCTCTCCTCCAGCGATGAACTCGTAGATCTCTCCGTTGAGCTCGAGGGAGCTGCAGCCGGGAGCTTTACGCATTCCTTGCTGACCCATCGCCGTTCTGATCTCCCACTTCTTCTTCCACCTCCGTTTCAATGCGTAGAAGTTTGAGAGCAATACGTAGTTGGAATCATACAATGGGTCCTCCTTGATTAGCTGATGCGTCACCTTCTCCCCGAGCTCCAGACGGCCATGGACTCTGCAGGCAGCGATGAGGGTTCTCCATATCACCGGATTCGGCTTCATCGGCATGGATTGAAGAAAACCCATGGCTTCTTCCACAATTCCTGCTCGGCTGAACAAGTCCACCATGCAACCGTAGTGTTCAATCCTCGGCTTGATGCCGAACTCCTCCGTCATCGATTCGAAGTAGCGGCGGCCGGCCGTGACCATTCCGGCGTGGCTGCAAGCCTTGAGCACGCCAATGAAGGCGACGCTGTCCGGCTGGACTCTGGCGAGCTTCATGCCCTCGAACACCCTCACCGCATCGTCCCCTCGGCCGTGCATCGCGAGCCCGTCGATCACTGAAGTCCATGAGATGATGTTTCTCTCGGGCATTTCGTTGAACATCTCCATGGCAGCATCAATGTCGCCGCATTTGGCGAGGGCGTCAATCAGGGCGTTGG
Organism: Apostasia ramifera; assembly: GCA_019297695.1. NCBI lineage: Eukaryota > Viridiplantae > Streptophyta > Magnoliopsida > Asparagales > Orchidaceae > Apostasia > Apostasia ramifera. The sequence continues at coordinate 80,877 of JAEMOT010001963.1, read as the reverse complement.
ATAGAGATATTGAGCGGGGGATCTGCGCCCTGAAGATGTAGGAGTTGATCCACTTTGCGAGTTCGAGGGCGCCAAGGTTGACGCAGGCCGAGAGAACCGTCGTAATGGTGACATCGTCCGGCCGAACGCAGGCGAGCTGCATTTGGCGAAACAGGGTGATGGCGTCATTGGAGCGGCCGGAGCGGACGTAGCCGCCGATCATGGCGCTGAAGGTGACCGGGTTTGACTTGCGCGTTTCGTCGAACACCTTGCGAGCGGGCTCGAGACCAGCGTCGCCAGAGCTGCCGTAGGCATGGATGAGGGTGTTCTGGACTAATGGGTCGCCGGCGAACCCGAAACGGATGGAGGCGGCGTGGGAGAGAGCGGCAGATAGGAGGGGGGAGGGGAGGGCAGCGACGGATTTGAGGAGAAAGGGGAAGGTGAAGTGGTTGGGAGGGAGGCCGAGGCGGAGCATGAAGGAGAAGAGGTAGAGGGGGTGGAAAGGGGAAGGGGAAAGGCAGCGGAGGGCGGTGTTGAGGAGGAAGGAGTCGTAGAAGAGGAGAGATGGGGACGAGAAGAGGAGAGCAGCAGCGACGGCGGTGGCGGCCGGTCCGAGCGGAGCGGCAGCGGCGGCGAAGCGGGTGAGGACGAGGAGGTTTGATTGGAGGCCAGATTTGAGGAGAAAGGCGAGGGATTGGAGGATTTGGGACAGGGAAGAGGAGACGAGGAGGAGGGAGAGGCATCGCTGTTCGCCGGCACGGCTGAGGCTCGGAGAGGACGATGACAATCGGACATCATCTTGACTCTCCAATTTCATCTCGAATGGTGTCAGGGGGGAAGTGAGGAAGGAGCAAAGCCTTCCCAATTCAAATTAGTACATCTTAAAAATATAAAGTTCGAAAATCAAATAAATAAATAAATATATATATATATATATAAAAGTTCATATAATCACTGAAAAATTTTCATAAATTTTAAAAATTTTATATGTCATTGAAATTGATTGTGCCTTTTAATAAATTGATCCCTCAAATCGAGCTGATTTCATCTTTGGTTTGGTCCAAATTGATAGTCATTTTTACTATTATTTTTTTACCTCAAGTTCAAGTCGAGTTCCGGGGGAGAGAGATAATAAAAGTGATGATATTTTAAAAATCTTCAAAAAAAAATCAACTGCAAAAATAACATTTTCATCAACTTGGGTTACCACAGAAATTAATTATCATCTAGGCTCCATTTGTATAAAAATTTAAAATTAATTTGGTTTAATTTTAACTCGATATATCACATCAAACATAAAATTTAATATTAAAAAAATTAATTTTATTTCATATTTTACACGCATTATTAAAATAATAACTAATTTTATATCACATCCCTCATATATCCCAACATAATAACTAACTTTATTTCACATCATTCATAATTTTTAATAAAAAGTATCTCTATCTAAACAAGCCGAATGTCAAATTTAAATTTAATCTTACAAACAAATAGGTCAAAGGTCAAATTTGAACCATCCTATTAACTTTAAAGTCCTATGAAAACATGTCAAAAATTATAAATCAGCTTGAAATGCTCTATGAATTTGAAAAACCGAAGAGTTATTTACTCTAATTCTAAATAATCCTAGTTCATGTTATACCCAATATCAATTGCACTTGGGTTGGGTGCAAGCCCATGTCTAACTCTACACACTATGTTTTTTGACTCGAGATACTCTAGAAGAGATTAGTTTCATCACTATATTGTCATTACTGATGTCGACCATCGATAGCACTAAAGTTGAATTGAAATAACTAGGCTCCTTTGATGTGATTGATAGGAATCACTGATACGTTTACTTCAATAGAATGAAATAAATTGAAATAAATTATTATTTCAAAGAAAATAGAATGACAATTTCTTTGTTTATTGGATGAAATGAAATATGAAATGAAAAGTGAATAAAAAAAATTATATTATTTTATTATTATTAAATTTAATTTTACACAAATAATTAGATGAAGTATATATATATATACACATAATATATATAAGGATACATACACATATATGTCTGTGTATACATACATGTGTATATGTTTGTGAACCAGCGTAATTTTAAAATAATATTTTTAGCTACAAAGAATAGTGAAATATAAATTCTTATAGAATAATTATTCTGAAAAAGTAAACATCAGAATAATTAATCTATATCAGAATAATTATTTTATAAAAAATAAAAATGAAATAGAATAATAATTCTATCCAATTAAACACACCCCTCAAGAGTTTTGAACCTGGAAAATCGAAATTTTAAATGTGATGACCCCAAACCAAAAGATTGGACTTAGAAAAGATATAATGGGGCATGCATTTGGACCTAAATTTAAAGCCTTTTGAATTGGGACCCCAGACTATCAAATTTGGTAGAGGCTGCAATTTTTCTGTTCAGTGGTGCGTAGAGGGTAAAAGTAATGTTCTTAGTTCCAAGGGTCCACCGCACAATTTTCATGCATGTCTGAGTTTCTTGGACCTAAGAGTAAATTTCTTTTTCCATAGATGCTGTTTTTACATTTTCAGTAGTGCAAACTGCCACATTTCCTTATACGTCATTAGAAGAGTGAGAAATTCCCGAAAAAATCGAGTACCAAACCGAGCCTGTTTAGTTTTTATTCTAAAATTTTCGAAACTAAATAATTTGATTCGATTCTTGATTCTAACATTTAAGAACCGGAGATGATCCGAAGAACTGATTTAATTGCATAAATAACTATCAATTTTATCAATTATACATCAAGTAAATTGAATATCTTATTTACTTTCTATATGCTTAGTTAGGAGTAATTTTATTTATTTTGAATTACATAATTTTTGTTGAATATAAATATTTTTATAATTTATTAATTTATTATTTCTATTATTATATAATCTAAATTTTTTAAAAATAAATATATGATAAATATTTTATTCAAATTTTATTTACCTTATATCAGAATAATAGTTGTAGCTTAAGCTTTAAATTTCTTTGTATATAATTTGAAGTTTAAAATTGACTCCTTAATCTATTGCTAAATAACGATCGAAATCAGATCTAAATTGAGCTAAAACTTATAAATTATAATTGTAACAATCAAAATTTAAAAAAATTATAAATATATTTTTTCATGTAAATAAAATAATAATTAAATCTAATTGAGCTAAATTAATTTATTAAAAAATACAAATATGTCACTTTATCTATAAATTAATTCTTTTTCTTTTTATATTAAAGTGTTGTATTTGAAATTGATTACATAATTTATAAATTTTCAGTATATAAATTAAGCAAATTTATTGTGTCATAAATGTAAAAGTCATTATTGGAATAATAAATGTCCAAATGTTTGTCATGTGTTTTGCAATTTATTCAGTTTCCCTGCTGCTTTTCTAATTATTATTATTAGAAATTCAATAAATTATTATTATTATTTATTGTGATCATAATATATTTTATAGTTGTGATCTGACATCTAAGATTTGAATTGCAGAATTACCATCTGCTGGGGTAGATTTGTAATATTCAGTTATGATCTGACATATAATAATTAGGACGGAATTCAAAAAGGAAAAAGAAATAAGTTGATGACAAAAAAATATAAAGAAAAAACATGCCCTCTCTCTAAAGTATTTTAAAAAAATATATCTTATATGCAAATTAAATATATATTAATGACGTGTAATATGATCAAATTATAATTTTATAATAATATAATTTAAAATATTATACATATATTTTTTATTAAGAATATATGATTATAAATTTGATCTAAAATAATGAGCTTGAAGGCTTGATAATTTAGCACGAATCATTGACTAAAAATCAGTATTTGAATTAAATCGATTCAAATTTGTCTTCAAATTAAGTTGTTTTGAAATCAATTTTTTTTTTCTTGCTCGAATCAAGTTATGAATAACTCAACTTGAAATTAAAAATTTTGCCTATTATAAATTTTTATTTTATTTTATTTTTTTAATGAAATGCATGTCGTGATTTTAGGAGAGCATAAGGAGGTCCACCACCATCATGGTTGTGCTCTTGCACATGATGTTATGGCCCCTAAAATGATGCCATTGCAGAGTTTTTTAGGCTTCTTTCCTTTTTCTTTGATATCATTTTTTCTATGCTTCTTTTAGATGGGGCCCAAACTTGATTAAAATATTCAGTAATTTTTTTAAAATTTTTTATTTTAAGAAAATTAAAATTAGAGATTTTCATACATAATATGTACAATATTCATATTCATAATAAGTATGTTAAATTTAGTTTAATGTGATGGAGATATTTCTATTATCTATATATTAATGTTTGTAAATTATTAATTATTTGATTTAATATTATTATATTAAAAGATTAAACTAAAAAATTTAATACAACATTTCCTCCTCTATTACAATTAACACTTTTAGTAAATATTTAAATTTTGTTTTAAAATAATATTTTTATAATAGTATTTAAATACATTATTAAATAAAATAATTAATTTGTTAAAATAATATAATATAATATTATAATAACATCGAACTAAATCTTTTTGTATACAATTGGAAATTTTCAAAACATATAATTTAAAACAAAATGAAAATTTAATCACTTAAAAAAGAGGAACAAATTTCAATAAAAAAATTTTAGCAGCAATTTAAACTAAGTAATTAATATTAATTTTTGATTTTATATAATTACTATAAAATAAATCCATACGTATAAAATAGATAAAGAGATATTGATTTTTTGCAGATAGTAGAAACCATAATTTAAATAAAGAATTCGTAAGATAATGAATGAAATATTTAATCACAAATTTGTTTCTGAAAATTAAAAAAAAACACATTTTTAGTTAAAGATAAATAAAAAATGTTCCAATAATAAAAAAAACTGAGAGAAAGATGAATAATTTTTTAATAAAAAATTAAAAATTAAGAAACTTATTTTAAATTTTTTTTGTATATGTGAATATAATCACTCAAAATAATCATAAGATAATTTTGTAAATAGAAAGTTTATTAGAACAATCACATGATAAATAAAAAATAAAACATATACACGTAATTTTGTAAAAAAAAAAATGAATAAAAAAAATAAAATCCGATTTCTGCACGACTGATGTCTGCGCTAAGCCATGGTGGATTGCAGCCGATAAAGCTTTCCTCAGTGAGCCATGGCCGCCGGCGGCTGGAAGGTGATGCTCCTCTGGCTCGGCAGCGCCAGCATCGCCGTATGATCCAAGAAATCCTTCAGTGCCGCCACTGATTCCAGTATCGTCCTCAAATCGTCGGCGCACTGAAACCCTAGCGCTCCCAATCTCCGCACCGCGTAGACGTAGAAGCTCAAGCAGCCCTTCCGGAACTTGAATCTCGCCATCTCGCATCCGCTGAGCCCTCGGATCATCTTCTTGTTCACGTCCCCGAGGGGGATCGTCGGCGGCCAGATCCGGTCGACGGCAGCCTTCATCGTCTCCGTCTCGAAGACGAAGAGGAGGACCTTGGAGTTCTTGGTCCCGAGGCCTAGGGTTAGGGTGTGCCAGGCGTGGTGGGCAAGAATGGTGAAGTTGGTGGGGAGGTAGGTGGTCGTGGAGGGAAAGGGGAGGTCACCGGGGGCCGGTTTCGGGTGAGGAGGAGGAATGGCGAGGAGGCGAAGGAGCTCGAGAGGGGGAGATCGCCGGACGGTGAAGGATTTGACGACGAATTGCCCGCCGAAGCGGATTCCCTTGACGTCAGATACGGGGCGAAATTGGGGGTTGTTTGGTTCCTTCTTCTTCTTACTCTGCTGCTGCTGCTTCTTCTTCCTGTCCTTCTCCTTGGCATCCATGGTGATGTAGTTGTTGGTGGCTGGTGGAAGAAGATGAGATGCTTTCTGAAGGTTTAGGGACTACAAAGCTATTATGTTGATTATGGTGAGGATTGATATGGAGTTGAGTTAAAAGTCACTTTCATTTCGGTTTCGATTCGAATCGATTAAATTTTTTTAGAGTGACATGAAACTTTTTTACTACATAAAGAAGAGTGACCAACGATAAGAAATTGTGCATCCATCTCGAGCGACACATGCACATTAATAACATGTAGTCAGTCATCTTGTTGAAGTGTCAAGTCGTCAAAAGGCTTTAACGTAAGAGGTGTGATATCAATTCTTTAATCGCTGAAAAAATAATTTTTAGCAGTTGCCGTAGTAGTATTGAGTGTTCTTGTCTTGTTAACCCCTCTAGATCAGGTGAAGGAGAAATTTCAATCCTTTATATTGTTATATCAGAAAACAACTAAGAAATTTTAAGAATAGTTGAAAAATCTTAGATGACTTAGTTGAAGATCACACTTATTTAAAAATAATTATATTTTTCACAACTTAGAAAGTATTAACTACAAATTCCAAAGTTTTACTTCCTAAAATCAAAATATTGTATCGTGGATTGTTTACAAAGACTTCAATGCGATAATACTTTCTATAGTTGTCATAAGTTAGGTAAACTGCCAATAGTTGAGTTTAAACGTTAATTTTGATTTCTTCACTTAAAATTTAAAAACATTCTATATAATTAATAAAGGCATGATTTATTTTTTTATTTTTGTTTTTAATAAAGAACTTTAGAAGAGGTAATCTGTAGATAACTAACTCTTTTCCTCTACAACTCACTATAAAATTTTACTACCAAATTTCAACCCCAGCACATATCTCCTAGGGTGTTATAACTGTGAATTTCACATAATAGCCTATGTTCTATAATAACATTCTTACTTTCTCGAAGAGGTAATTAATGGAAGCAACTACTACACCACTAATTCTTATGGAAGCTCCAAATAATTTCATCAGTTTAGCAAACACTATCTTAATTGTTAAAGTTTCTTTTTATCGATGATATTTTCTAGTGTGAAGGTCAAACTATAGATCTTTATAGGGTTCCTAAAACCTCAGATTACTTCGAAAATATCATCTTCTGCAAGCCATCACATTTGAAAACTTCAACAAACTATATGTTTTGTGACTCTGTCGCATATCCTCCATCGCTCTCATATAGAGGGACACCATAAGTCCAAAACACTCATTTGAGAATAATCAAAACTAAAGCCTCGTTTGATTAGAGTTTTTTTTTTTACATGAAAAAAATTATTTTATTTTTTAAGTTTAATGGGAGAGAAATTTATTTTAGGGGGATTTACATACAGAACACTGAATTCATCACAAATTACGCATTTCACCATCTTTTAGTAAATATTACACATATCATACTCTTTTTACATTTCTATTATTATAATAGAAATGTAAAACCCATAAGCAGAGTGTAATCTAACTTGTGATGAATTCAGTGTTCTGTATGTAAATTCCTCTTTATTTTACTATTAAAAAGTGTGTAAAATATAAAATACTTTCAATTCTAATATTCGTATTTATATTAAATGTGAAATAAAATTAATTTTTATAATTTAAATTTATATTAAGTAAAAAATTTACTTCGAATCAAACATGTCATAGTTTTACTATATATTGAAGATTTGTTATGCTTTTTTTTCAGATATTATATCTTTATTTTTTTATTTAGAGTTTTAAAGATAATTTTTTTTGTGCTTATTTTATCTTTTATTTTGTTTTCAGAACTTTTTTTGAGTTTGAAGATCCAAAGAAACAAAAATAATTTTAATTTTTTTTATAAAATAATTTGTTTATGTTTGGTGGACAGGTAGTTGTTGAAAAAGCCTGTTTTTGACAGCAGCGCCGACAAGAAGTACGACCGGTGTGGATTCCAATTAAATCAAAAAGCTTTCATCAGAAAAAATAAAAATAAAAAATTATACGAGTTGAAAATAATAATAAAAATAATTATCTACATATTATACAATTTAATTTTATTTATATTTTACTTATTCATTCTTAATTAATTAATTACGTCATATACATTCAAAATATTATAAAATCTTATATACATATATTTGAGTTAAAATTTAATCAAAATCTATTTAAAAAAAAATATTCTATTAGTAAATTATTAAAATTATATTTTTACTATTAATAGTACATATTTTTCTCTTCCTCAATACCACACTAAAGCATTGATTTGTCTTAAAATCAATTCACGTCTCGGATGTCTCTTTCCTTTGCCGCCACCTAAACATTATTTTTTTAGAATTTTCACTCAAAATATATTTAAATATCTTTAAAATAATATAATGAACTGTTCAGATTTTTGTAATCTAATTATAATTAGGTTACTCATTATAATAGAAATAAGTTAAAATATGTGTATATAAGATTTTATAATATTTCGAGTGTGCATAGTATAATTAACTAAGAATAGATAGGTAAGACATAAATAAAACTAAATTATGTGACATGTAGTTAATTATCTCATAATAATAATAATAAGGTTTTCTTTGATTAAAAAAATAATAATAAGGTTAAACTCATATGATCAATTAAAAAAAAAAAGTAAATTAAAATCAGGTTGAAATACCTTATATAAATATGCATGTGAACCATGCGAAAGTATGTATGAAGTTATATTTATGAAATAAAAAAATTCTCTTATTTAAATTTAGAGGTTTTTGCTCCTAACTAATGTTTATTTACACAACATTTAGGTCTCATTTGGTTTGAAATTTTTTTAGATAAAAAAATATTTTATTTTTAAAATTTAATAAAAATAATAATTTTAATACTAAAAAGTATGTAAAATATAAAATATTTTTAATTCTAATACTCGTATTTGTGTTGAATGTGAAATAAAGTTGATTTTTATAGTTAAAATTTGTGTTAGGTAAAAAAATTACCTCGAACCAAACTAGGCTTTAAAATTTTTGTATTATTTATATCCCATATTTATACTTAGTATTTACTTGTACAAAATTTTTTGTACTATTTTTGTGAACCGTTATTATTTGCACACATAAAATTGCGTATATATAAATATATACATGTATATATAAATATATACATATANATATATATATATATATATATATATATATATATATATATATATATATTGATGATAGTATATGCATTAGCATATAAATAAATAATAATAAATTACACTCGAGTTTATAAATTTAAGACATATTATCACGCACATCCACATATTTAAAATTATAATATTTAGGTCTTTGAGATTTAGTATAATCATCAAATAAGTCATTTAAAAAAAATATTAAATTTTTTTAATTTCTTATTCTACATCTTTCTATCTCTCTTGCATGCTCTCTCTCACGAAGTCATTGACGATAACTGATAAGATTGTTGATAGTAGCTAAGAGAGTTATTGATGGTAGAATGAGAGTGGGGGACAACTGCCAGAGGAGGAGGCATATCCCCCTCCCTTCTTTATCTCTTTCTCTCTCTTTCTTAGCTCTCTTTGGCAAGAATGCCTCTATCAATAAAGGAGATTACTAAAGACGATGGCCTACCAGAGAGAACGCGAGATGAGAGAAAAGAAGAGAGAGAGAGAGCATCAGGGCGACAGTCTCCTTCGGTCCCCTGCCCCCACTCCATAGACAGGATCCGATCCTGCCAAAAAAGTGCGAGAGAGACAATGATGGGGAAAGAGAAGAATTAACAATATTTTAGATGAAAAGTATTATATTGGATCTGATTAAATTTTTTTTAAAAATAGTTAGTGCTCTAATAAATTATATAGTAATTATTATGAACCTGTATAATATGTATTGCTATTTGTGAACTTTTATAATAAAATAGGCAAACTTCAAGAACTTAAATATAATTATCTCTTGTATTTATTTTAGATTAATTAATAGAATAATTTATTAAAATATTATAATTAATTTTAAAAATTTCATTGAAATATTTTTAAAATTATAGACTTAATTGATATTATTTATTAACCTGTGAGACATGGCTGATATTTATTTAAAAAAAATGCACTTATCGCTGGTTTTATTGAACCCCTCCTACCCGACTAGGGTTGTAAACGGCAGAACCCCGCTGCACCGCAGCTTCGTTGAGGCGCGGCGGCGTCGACGCGAAGCAATGAAGACGAAGCACTGCGCTGAAGGACACCCATGAACCGCAAAAGCCACTGAACTTCAGCACTGAAGGCTGTCGTCATCTCGTCTAGGCTCCAGCGATCGGAGCCCCGGAAGGCTTAAACATCAAGCATTGAAGGCCGAATATTCAAATACCTCCTCTGCCTCTGAGGCGGATGCCCGGTGCGATCCTCTCCACTGCTCTTAATCCTGATCAGTTACTCGTCTCTCAACCCTAAACCTTAGAAGCGTCATCTCAAGAGCAGAAGGGAGAGTACAAAGTTTCTTTCTTTGCCTCATCCATGGAGATTTCACAGCTGCAGGCTGTGAAATGCCTCAATACCTCGTCGGGCCGACGGCGCTTCGTGGTATGTGCAAGGAAAAATCTTGTTCCCCCCTTTTTCTTATCAACGCTATCATCAGTGATTCTGACATGCCTGTCTTTTCCTTCCTGCTTCCGCATCCAGTTTAAGACCTTTTCTCAGCGAGTGGAGGAGATTAACATAGATGTCTTCCGCAGCCTGGAACCAGTGAGTTCCGAGCCCAAAGACGGTTCTTCCTTCTTCCGAGAGGCCTTACTGTACTGGAGAGTGAGTTCCTACGCTCTCTTGTTTCTGTATTTTTTTCTTACCAAAGCTGTTTTGAGTCTCTCTCAATCTGATCCTGTTTATGGGCATTTTCAGGAGCTGAATACTGCAGAGGACTTCATCTCATTTTATGGGGGGATGATGCCACTGGTTCAGACTTTACCGCAGGTATTGCTGCACAAAGACAAGATATTCTCGGAGCTTGTTGGTAGACTACATATGGGTGCGAAACTGTCCCTTGAACCAATTCTAATGTAAGTTAATTTCGTGTTATCCTTCGACAAAGTTATTAACCTTATTCTGCTCAACTTAAAGTATTCTTTTGCATGCTTTTCACACTGTAATTTATCTCTTAATTAGTGGAGCATACTGGGTTAGATAGAACTATAATTGAAACATACTAGGAGCATAGTGCTATTTAGATTTTGCAATCTGTTTTAATAGCTTGGTATAGTCATTGATGACTTCAAATTGCTTTGTAGCTTTTGGGGTTCAGTTTTAATTTCATTAGGCTTAGTTATCATCTTCTTATGGATTATGGTAATGTCCATCGCAGGGCTTGTAAGAACTCTATTTCAAGATGGTTTTGGGTCAACTAGAACTTGACTCCAAGAAGTTTAGCTTGATTTGAACTCGAATTTTTCTAGTTCAAATAGATTTGTATTTGATTCAGTGATCTGATCAAATAAGACAACTCAGAATGGAGTCATGAAATGAAAAAGTTTAAATATATTATATTTTGGAATCAAACTCATGACGTTCACTAAGAAACATGAAAATCCCAACCAACTCTTCAAAGTGAATTATGAAATTTATGTAATCAAATGTAAAATATATTTCAAGTCAGCTTCAATGCAAATCAAGTTTCACTTGAACTCAACTAGGTTATAGTTGGAGTCTGCTATATGACTTGAAACTTCTCTAGAAATGATCCGAGTTGATTTCAATTCTAGTCAGATTTCAAGGGAGTTTAAGTTCGAACATTTTTGTCTGCCTTAGTTCAATGTCTTTCTTTTTTTTGAATTTACTGAAATTATCTTCTGCTTTTTGAAAAGTTACATCATCATCTTTTTGAATGCTTATTTTTGGACAGCTCATGTTCTACTAGTCTTTGCAAAATTTTCCATATCGGTATCAATGTACACGCACACATTCACTTATATATATGACTACACATTTATGTATTTGTTGCACTAATTTGTTTCCCATACGCTTTATCATTCATGGCTTGTTTGACCCACCTACAATTCATGGATGTAGTTTTTGGCATTTCTGATGGTTAATTTCGTTTGATTTCAGTTAATACAATTGTTGGCAAAGAAGTGCCTCAATAATGTGATTGCCATAATATAGCTAGGAATAGAAAAAATTCAAATGATCGTTTGGCATCCTTTTTTTTCTAGTTAGCAGCATTTGGACAATTGGAGCTCTAACTAGGATATTCAATAAATAAAAGCAAGGTTGCAGAAAGCTGATTGGATGCTCAAATAGAAGCATTCCATTTTCTTTTTTTACTTTTATTTCTAATTTTTCTTCTGAGAGTGAGTTTATACCGAGCAAGCATAGGTACTTATAAGGAGTGCATGAAACTGAGTGGCTGGTCACCTAGACTTCCACTTAGTGTGCTGTTTGGTTCATCAATTAATTTTGGAGGACCTTATAATATTTATTAGGAACGTTTCTCGTGACTCTAACCTACTTTTCATATGCTTATGATCAGATTGAGTCAGTAAGCATTGGTAGGGTCATGAGTCAAGTCTACACTAAATTTTTCATGTTATTGAATATTGGAGAGTCTAAATCTGCATTCATATTTGGATTTCATGTTGATTTATTGCATGAGTCTGTTTCTTGATTTTCTTTATTTTGTATCAAATAAATACAATTAGTAAAGTTAATGGTGAGTTATTATAATTAAGTGCAAGGTATTTTTTGAATATTTTTATGATTATTAGTATTATTAAATTTTTTATTTAATTTATTTTAAAATCTTTATTAAATTGGGTTCAATGAATAAGTTTGAATTTTATCCATAGATTATGAAAAAATTGAGATTTTTCAATACTTTAGATATGATGGTTGTTAGAACTCAATAATAATGCCTAGTGAGGTCTTAGTTTTTTATCTTCTCTGAGTTGATGCAGCCCTAAGTGCAAACTAATTGAATGCATAAAAATGTTGAGAGGAATGCTATCTAAATGAAAGCTACACAATTCATATGAAGGAATCAAACACTTACATTATGAAAAAATACCCAAAACGATGAACAACAAAAGACTAGCATAAAATAAACAAGTTCGTTCGGTGAGAGGATTAGGGAACAAACAAAAGTTAAAGCTAAGCATGAGATTTTACTACTCCAAGCACAAATTAAACCAAGTGTTTAGGCCTAGAACACTCTTAAACTTGAGCCAATTATCCTTGCCACATTGAACTTAGCATTCATACACAAATTTAAGGAAATAAAGAAGGTTCATGAAAAATGTTCACATGATAGCTAGCAATTTGATGGGGGGTATTTGGTGGTAAATTGGAGGTGAAGGATGGAAGAAGTAGATTTAGTAAAGAGGATGTGAGAAAAAGGTGATACAATGAGGGTTTATTCGTCAGTCTATGGTGGAAGTTGGTATCAATTGTGTAGTTGGTGGATCGACCAAACATTGGTGGTGGCAGCTTCAAATTCCAGTGGCAGACAACTATAGTTGGAGGTAGCGACAACCCATGGGGCAGTAGCATTAGTTAGCATGGTGGCAGCGAGAGGAAATACGACAGTCGGCTTGCCTTTAGCGTAGCAACGATTGCATCTAGATTAGCTGGTGACAGTGAGACTTGAGGGATGCATCAACGTCCCAGATACGAGGCGGGTGGCGAGCGATGTTGTGACAGCGATGGCGAGCAGCCTTCGATGGTGGTGGCTGGACCCTATGAGGACTCAACGACAACGGTAGTGGTAGTTTTCGATTGGGAAAAAAACCAATTCGAAACTCTAATAATCCCTAAAACTATCCCAACACAACCTTAAATAGCTTATTTCCCTCTCCAATCTTTGGCCATTAGATCATCTTAGGGTGAGATCTAATAGTCGGGATTAATTGAGAGCAATGAGATTACTTAAGGTCTATTGGGCCTTTAGTTTAATTGAGCCCAACAACTCAACAAAGGAGAAACCTAATAACCCAGACAAAAGCAAAGGCACAAACATATAAATGGTCCACTCTACTAAATTTATTATAAGACATATAATACTCTACATGAACACGTAAAAGAGATAAGTAAAAAACACTATAACAATGAGATCTGTAGAATGTTGGTGTAATCTATGAATGATCATGCTCGGCATTGCCAACGGAGTCGGTATCGAGAATATCCTGCATCATGAGTATTGCTTTACCCATAAGTGCCACAGCTAAAATCCACTTATATATCAATATTAGAACTGATCGAATTATTTTTTTGTTGAGCAACTAATTTTAGTTGAATTCGATTATCAGTGATATTTGGTTCGATAAAGATTTTACTTTTCAGGAGACTAAAAGGCTATGGTTGATTGATTTGATCTATTTGAAGACACATGAGTCGCTTGACCCATACTCGACAGAGTTGAGTTCCTCCCACCCAAGAGAATTGGTAGGGACACAAATCAACATAATCTATGGCTATGATGATATTTTATTGCTTAGTTAAAATTTGAATTCAAATCAATTAAAGCTAATTGAAGATTTTCATATTAGTTATATACTTATATTCAAATTTGATTTGATTTGATGAATTTTCATAGTTGATTTGGGAGATTTGAAGATCTGCTATATTTGGAGCTAATTTTATTTTATTGTAATAGAATTAGTTTTATATTTATTTTTGATTTATCTAGTTTTTTATTTTTAGTATTAAGTATTGTACTTAAAAATTTCGTCATGGGATCTTTGTATATAAAGAGGTTGGCTAACATTATGTCAGGATGATTATTGATAAATAATAATAGGTTGAATGTTTGAATTATTAAATCTTGGTGAATGGAAGGGTATGGTTTAGTTCTAGGCGAGGATCCTTTAATAGTTTAGTTATTTTCAATTTGAGTAAAAAAAATCAAAATCTCCTCTCATCTTGTACTCTCTTTCTGTCTTCTCCTACATGACTCGTTTTCGCACGCTCGCCCACCTTTAGCACCTCGAATATGCGCTTGCTTGCAACGCTCAGTCTTCCTCCTCCGCTCGAGCTCCATGCTGCTTTCATCAGCACGGCCCACCTCTCCGTAGCTGAACCTTTGGCCCGCCTGCATGACGACAATCGTGCGTGCTTACGTCTTCACTTCTATTATTGCACCTTCATCAAGGTCGCTTGTCATTGTGCTTCCAACTATTATTCTAACTGTTGCTTTGTCTTTTAAATCTAAATTATCATTTATGGATATAATCTTCTCTTTAATTTTATTATTATTGATTATTCGAATATAACGAAAATTATTCCTGCAACTTGATTGTTCATTTTGGCTCTAATTGTGCAACTATAAACTTAAGTTTAATGGAAAACTAATGTAGATTTTATTGGCTAGATATCTATTCTACTTTTTGAACCTTCTATTTGTTCTATTGAATTTAAATTGACTGCCCTAATTTAATTGATAAAGTTTTATTTGTTATTTATCTAATTTAATTCTAATTTTGAAATAATTTTTGTTTGTGCGACTTCAAAATTTTATTTATCATACAATAATATTTTATAAAATTATACGCAATAATTTTCTATTTGAATTTTGTTGATTGTAAATTTACATGTCATATTTATTTTTGTCTTGCATCAATAAGTTCGTACTTAAGATGTAAGAGCTGGTCCTACTTGTTCTGGTTCTTTTTTTTTCTATACTATATATAAAAGTCGGACTTTGAGCTGCTAAAAAATCTTTTGTCATTTTGCCGACTGCCCTCCTTCCGGTTTCGCGTGTTGAAACCAGGACAGTCGACGCCGCCTGACTGTCGACAACTGTCGCCGCCCTCGCTGCGCCGCAGCTTACCTCGAGATGATCGAAGATTTCACCGGCGACAGCGGGCTTTTCTTCCCCATCCCTAACCCGAACCGCGATCCCGCCCCGTCGCTATCGGCGATCTCCACGTCGATCTCTGCAAATCCCTCCAGGCCCTTTCTCTCGCCGGCCTCGCAGATCCCTTCTCCCTCCGTTGGACCGGCGGAACTACAGTCGCCGTACAGGTGGGCGACGTCCTCGACCGCGGCTGCGACGAGATCCGGATCCTGTACCTCTTCCATCGTCTGAAGATCGAGGATGCCCGCGCAGGTGGTGCCCTGCTCACCATCCATGGGAACCACGAGGTCATGAATGTGGAAGGCGACTTTCGCTACATCACCCGCGTTGGTCTTGAAGATTTCAGGCTCTGGGGGCGCTGGATCCGCGTCAGCCTCTCCATGAAACGCCTCTGCCATGGCATTGCAAACCCTATCGATCCCTTCAGAGGAATCCCCAAATCCTTTCCCAGCATCAAGAAAGAATACTAGGAAGGGATTCGTGCGAGAAGCGCTGCCCTGCGGCCCTCTGGTTCGCTCTCCTGCCGCTTCCTTTCCGGCAATCAGACAGCCATAGTTGTCGGTGACTCTGTCTTCGTTCATGGAGGGCTTTTGCAGAAGCATATTGAATACGGATTGGAGAGGATCAACCAGGAGGTTAGGGATTGGATCATGGGAATGAAAGGGAAGTGCTCTCCGAGATACATGAGAGGGCCAGACGCATTGGTTTGGGAGAGAAGGTTCTCTGATGGTCTCAAGTGTGATTGCGAGCTTCTTGAGGGTGTTCTTGCCATGATTCCAGGAGTGAGGAGGATGGTGATGAGCCATACGATACAGGAACAAGGAATCAATGGCGTCTGCGATGCCAGAGCCATCAGGATAGACGTTGGGTTGTCAAAAGGGTGTTCTAATGGACTGCCGGAGGTGCTTCAGATCAGTGGTGGCTGGGATTTGAGAGTGATTACAGCAAATGCTTTGCATGATCTCAGAAAGAGGAAGGTGCCGGCGGTGAGGGAGGAGAAGAAGGAAGGGCTTGCTCTGCTGGTAACTGAGAGTAGATTGAAGGAAGTTGAGGTCAATGTTTCATGAAGGAGCGGCTAAGTGTAGCAACTAAGAACTCATCAAATGCTTCCCTGCTCATGAGACTAGAACCACCTCCAAATCAAATCCTTGTTATCTTTCATACTTTATTTGATTTAATACTGTCAATTTATCTATTTTTGTGGATATGTTCTTGTTAATAGATTTGGAGATCAGAATGAAAGATGTGTGAAATCTAATGCAAGGTTTAAGTTCATGTTTTTTATATGAGAATTTTACCTATGTAACACTTAAAAATTTATTCATTTACCTGATAGATATTTTAATTATTTTATTTATATTTTTTAACTTTGAGAATATGTTAGTGTATTAATTGCACACACTTTGTGTGCCTCGTTACATTACTGTTGTGTTTGTAATACTACTACTAAATATAGTTTCGGTTTTTATTTTTGATAAATTAATTGTGTTTTCATGTTTCCTCACGTAGTTATCACTATTACCATTTGTGCCTTGTGATCTGTATGACTTTTTGTTGTTATTTAAACAAAGTGGAATTCTTACCATTATATATATTTTTCAAAAAAAAAGAAAAAAGAGCCGCCATTCATCTTCAGATTGTCCATTCAAATTCTCCAGGTTTCAGATTAATTTAATAAATGTTTGACAGATTTTGGCATGCTTATTTATGATAGTTCAAGGATTGCTATTATTTTGGGCTTGTAGTTTGCGTAAATAAAATTGCAACTAGATCTTAAATTTTCCCGTAGAAAAGTGTTAACACAAAGGCAAGCCCTAGCAATTGTTCAAATGATTGTTGTTTTATTGTTGTGAGAAGAATAATGAAGTTGTTATATTTGTGCCTTAACATGTGTATCATCCGAAAACAAGAATGATACCTCTAAAGAATCTAATATGTCAAGAAAATTTAGAGAATCAGGGCTAAGATTAAAAAGAATGTACATGTTATCCAACTAATGAGAACGATGATGGAAGTTTGAGGCATCCAGCCGATAAATATGCTTCGAATTTCTTTGATGAAAGATATCCTGATTTTGCATCAGATTTACGTCATGTAATGTCCGGTCTAGCAAGTGATGGTTTTAGTCCTTTGTTATAATGAGTACTTATAGAATTTGATTAGTTGTGTTAATTTCATATAACCTACTTCCTTGGATGTACATGAAGTAGTCATCTTTTGTCTGGCCGAGGCAATGACATCGATGCCTTTTTATAGCTTTTAGTCGAATGGTTAAAACAATTTGGGGTGGCTGTTAATGTATTTGATGCCTCCATTAAACACAATTTTCAGTTGAGAGGTTAATGACTTTCTAGCATATGCACACCTATCTGGATAGAGCACAAAAAGTTATACAGTGTGTCCTTATTGTGGAAAATCAACTAAATCAACTAAATTAGTTTATTTGTGTCACTATCTATTTATAAGAGTTATTTATGTGATCCTAAAAATTATTTATTTCAAATATAAATGAAAATACTGTTTTGATAGAGCTAATGATAGTCTTCACTGAATTAGTTTCACTCATTGTATATTGTTATAAGTTTTTTGATTTTAGATCAATAGAATCATCTGTGAAAGTATTTTAGCGATCTATCAAGATTTGTTTTTGATAGAGAAACCTTTCAAGAATTGGCTATACTTGATATGAGTACTTGCATGTACATTATATGCTTGAGTATATCATAGACATATTTCATTTCAAATTTGTGAAGTTACATGTATTTCATGCAACATATACTTTGCTCATTATGTGTTATTTTTGTTTTATTCTTGAAGAAGATTGAAATGATTTTTATATTTGATTTTTTTATTTCATATGTTATGGTAATAATTTTATGAGACAATGAATAAAATGATGCTCTCTTGCCTTTGAAAATATTCTTTCAGACATTTTCATACATAAATTATAATATCTTCATTTATATTGTACTGGTCTTTAATTGGAAAAGTATCAAAGAAGTGAAACTATAGTTGTATCAATTGACCAACAAATTTTTTTAGCGCAAAACTCTTATATTACTTGGATTGGAACTTAAATTTGAAAGTAATGTCAGCTTTATACTAACATTTTTGAAGTGTTATATTACAGACTTACAAATGATTTCAGGTTAATTATAAGTCATTATTTTTTATACAAATAGTCTACGCTTTTCTTACAAAATTAAATAAACCTAAACTATAATTTACGTGCTTATCACTAGTTTTAAGTAATATGTTTTGTAATTTTTTTATAGTAATATTATTGGTAATTTATCCTTCATGCTATTGCGATTTTACATTCACATAGGAGTTAAGTATGTAGTCGTTCTTATGTTGGTCTTTGCATTTAATATGCCTGACTCAATGGGATTTGTTTTTATAGGTTGATTGCTGCTTTTTCAAGGGATGTCCTTAGGGAATTTTTACCGTAAGTTTGGCATCTGTTTACAGATTCAAATTATATCCTCTCTTATCGTTCTTCCATTTTACTAAAGATGTTTCCTTGATATTTTACTTTGTACAACTTTCTCATGTTATACATTTTTAATTATGTATAAGATTGGCATAAACTTTTCTCATATTCTTTCCTGACCTTTGCACATGTTGACAGTTTTTTACAAAGACTGACTAATTCTTTGAAAGACCTCCTTTTAACTGGAGGTGATCGGGATACCGAAGTACTTGAGAAGGTTTTATTTTTGCCTTTTAGCTTGTAGGAATTCATTTTTTAGCATATAAATTTTTGTGTTTGACCTGGTATTTTATCCCAGGTATTCACATCTTGGTCATGTTTAATAATGTATTTGCAAAAATATCTTACCAAGGATGTCGTCTCCTTTCTCAAGTGAGCACTTTTTATTGAAATTCTGACTCTTTGAATAATTATTTTAGAGAAGCCATTTTGAGGCTACTCTATCTTGTTATCCTGCATATATTGCTTTATACTTACGCTGTCATTTCAGTCTTTTTAATAGAAAAAATGCTTACTGACTTCCATTTAATTCTCCTCGCGACAAGGATTACATTCGGACTAAGATACTATCCAAAGGATTATGTCCGAGAGTTCATGTCTGAGTCTGTTTCATTTATGTTGAGGAATGCTCCACGCAATCAACTTAAAAATGGTATAGTTGTCCTTATCTGTGTTTTAGTTACTGGCATTCCATATGGATATATCTTCAAAAAGTGGTTTGGTCGGATTGATCAATTGCTGCATGTGACTTACAAAATATCTCTTTGTTCCTGTTTTTAGGTGTCCGAAAGATAATATTGGAAGTAGCTAAAAGTTCATCTTCTGATAGAAAACATGGAGCTACGGCTTTGATTTGGCATGTCATTAAAGGAACTTCTCTGCGGCTTCACTCAAGTGCTAGAGAAGTTTTATTGTTCTTGATGGATGAATTCATTATTGCTATGCGAGATAGTCCTCTAGGTTGGCACTCTTCACTTTGGTGCTGAATTTTGCTGTCATGTACTTGAGTGAAAAATTTATATAGCTGGTATTAGCACATCTAATGTGTTTTCCCATTACAGGAGTATGAAATGAAGGAATTTGTTAGTGTTATTCAAATATTTACTGTTTTAATCAGAATTTAATGCACCAATACAGAATTAATTTGTAAAATCATTTTCTTAGTAGTTGAACCTTTCCTTCAGTCAATAATGGAACGTTTTAAGAGGTAAATTGCTAGATTCAGTAGATTGATAGCATACTTCCCTGGAAATTTTAGTCATTATACTCTCCGTGTTCTTTGGTTTTCTTCGAAACAGTGGGATTATTCCAAAGTTCTCAAAATGACCGCCATTTTCCCTAATGTTGAAATAATTACTGTGTTTTCTTTTTCTGTTATAGGCTCAGAAGCTGCACTTGAAGTCACATTGGGTGTCCTGAATCGTTTATGGGAGGAGGCACAGAACCATGGACAAGATATTGTATATTATTGCTTATATGAGATTATACCCAATGCTATAGCCTTGGGTCACTTGGATCACCTGTGTCTGTTATTAACCGTTTTAACTACTGCTGTTCAGCTTACGAAGTGTGATAAAGTCTTTGGTGAGTATGCCATCCTTCCCTCATATATCAACAGTTTTATGTGGCGTAGCAACTAAATGTATTTTCTCTGTTGTTATATGTCCTTGATTTGATGGATTCTATTTCTCGGAAAGCTTATTGTCTGTCATTTTCTTAATGGTTTTTATAGATAGGCACAAAATGCTCGAGCTAGTGAGATTACTTATTCAGTCCTTTATTACTTCTGCCGACGTGGTTCAGTCTGAAGACCATCCTTTTAAGGATGCAGAGCGTATTGCTTTAGTTCGTGAGAAAATCATTCAGTTGGTTCTGTCTCTCCTGGACAAGCCTCAATTTTCCTCTGATTTAACAGGCCTTGCTATTGAATTTTACCCTTTATTTAAGTTGGAGCGCTCAAGGTAACAACTCCATCATTTGGTGTTTGGTTGCAAGGCAGCAGAACTTGGAAGTCTGATGTCCATTCCAAAATTTTTTGTTTTGACCCATCTCTTTTTCATTGTGTTAATTTTCAGTTTGCTGATTTTTGTAAAAGAACTTGTTCTTAAAGAACCTCAAGTTGTCCATGCCTTTGGATCTTGTATAATCAGGTAAAGGTTTGTTTCACTTCTTTGATTTTTCATAAAACTTTGTGTTGTAACTGGCATTTACTTATTACGTTTACAGTGCCATGGATGAATTGATTGGAGATTTACCTGATGAAGCCCTTTTCTTGATGGGAACAGTTGTTGAGAGACAGGACTGCAATATCCTAGATGGAGTTCCTGAAAAGAATGTACTTAAGATATGCAACTTTTTTAAAGAGACAATTACTTACTGGGTTAAACTTTTGAGTGATATTGCAACAACTTGTGCTTTGAAGAATCTTCAGTCCAAATTAACTGTTCTATGGGGTGTCGTAACCTGCTACCCTTACTTTGTACACACAAAAGAAAATCTTTCCGAATTTATGAGTTTGATCAGAAATTTGGATAAACTCCTTGAAGCCAACTTAGGTATGTAATGCTTTTTTTTTTGAGGAAGGTATGTAATACTTTTAATTGCATAATAGTTTCTTTGGTAGCATTTTAGAGATGTTTCTACCTTGGTAAAGGTTCCTTAGGCATCGTTTGCTTTGAGTATGTTTTGAAAATGGTTTAAGATTTTTTTTAGATAGAAATAGAGAAAATTATTTTAATATTATGATATTAAAGTTATTTTATTATTGAGAATTGTGTTGGATTTAAAATAAAGGTAATTTTTTAAGTTGGTATTTATGTTTGATTTGAAATAAAGTTGATTTTTAATATTTAAATTTATGTATGATGTAAAATAAATATAAAATATTAATGAAAATATTTTTGGAAAAGTTTGATGGTATTTTTAGCCCTAACCAATGGAGGCCTTAGACAGCATTGCAGGTGTTTCAGTATCCATATGGCAGGACGTGCTAGGTGCTATATTGGGTTCATATCATAAACTGCTTTTGCAAGTAGACGTGGGGCCTTCACAAGTTCACTGTTTTGTGTCTTTAGCTAAACGCCACAAATCCCGTCCACGAATATTGTCTGCAGTTGCAGAATATTTGGATTCCGTCTTACAGTAAAGCATCCATGCCTTCTCTATTTGTCCTATTTTGACTATCTGAATGCAGTTGTTTTGCAATCGTAAGATCTGGTTTGTTTAATTGTAGGTCCCAAAATGAAGCTCATGGCTATCAAGTTACTCTTCCTGGACTTGATTTCGATGATGTTCAGAATTCAATCGGCATTTTTGTAGATAATTTAAGCGTACCTGACAAGGAAATTCGTGTTTCAACACTAAGAATTCTTTCCCACTATCCTATTCTGGATGATTGTCATATGATTGAAGGGCCACCTCTCAAGAAACTTAAACATGAGGAATCTGACACAGCTCAAGATCGTCAAGGTTTCAATGTATGTTCAGCATTCGTTTTTACTATCATTTTGATATTTCTCATCAAATTAGTATTTTACAATTTTAATCATCTTTACGGATGCACCAGGTTGTGAATCTTCTCCTTTCAATAGAAACAAGTCCTATTTCCATCTCTACCAGTCGAAAGATCATAATTCTAATTTCAAGGTTACATTTGGCTCTGACTTCTGGGAAGACCAATGATTCTTATTTACCTCTTGTTTTGAATGGGATTATTGGTATCTTACATAATCGATTTTCCCTTCTCTGGGAGCCTGCTTTGGAGTGTCTTACTACTTTGATTGGAATATATAAGGGAATCATTTGGAACCAATTTTTTCAGCTTCTAGAGTTTTATCAATTGAAGGTTTTATCTACTGACAATACTATCTTGAAACCGAAGTTTGAGACTTCTCCACCGAAGAGTATGTTTTGCTTTTAATTTTTTGTTATGAACTGCTAAATTTTATTCATAATTTCTGCCTGTTATCTTGGTTTTTTCCAACCATATGACATGTTATGTTAACACTTAACAATGCATATGTCTTGATTAGGTTTTGAATATAGGAGTATTTTACTTTTATATAAGTTCATAACTTATTTCATAGGTGCAATATTATTGGAAAAAGTTTTGGTCTAACTTTTCTGTAAGCTGAGATTTGTTGAAGATGATTGGCAAGTTGTGGGGTCTAATTGATGTAGGGTCAGATCACCCATACTAGCAGCTTCGTTATAATCTACAGCCTCGAGCGTAGATTATAACAATTTGTTAGCTTGTATATAGTTATCTTTATTTTCTGCACGTTTTATTTGAGTCGTTAATGAGTCAAATATTATGTTTATGTCGGTGGGAATTGTTATGTATATTTTGTGGATTGGTTTTGGGTCTTGTTCAGACTTATTAGTTCATATTTGGGTCACATTTGGATTGATTTGTGAAGATGTAGAAATAGAGGGATCAAGCTACAATTTTTCAGTTAATTCATTAACCAGCAGCAGGATCTCGCTCTGATGCCGTTCACCCCAACTCCAGTCACCCAAGACTGCTCACTTAATGCCGCGTTGACGTTGCTCACTCGATGCCATCCCTTATCCTATTTGGACTCGGTTCATCCATCACTTTTTCCGCAAAAGCCAGGAGACTCCTTCATCTCCACTAGAAATACAAAGGCCTCGTCAACCCACTTCTCTCGCAGCATATCGATTTGTTGACATATGGTTCATGGAGCTTCTTTCTCTATCCTTTTATAGCCCCAAGTGAGTATGATGATGAGTGGTGATGATATTGGTGAGTTCTCTCTAAGTTGTGCTGTGAAGCATGAGATTCTTTCTGTTTTGAGCCCTACCAGAGCATGTGGCTTTTGATCGTGGCTGGGAACGCAGAGGGGCTGTAGGTTTCCCTAAGTGCTTGAGATTTTGGTTTGATGAATATGACTTTTGATTATATTAGTTTTCAGTTGTCTTATAACCCTTTCTGTCACCTGACTTCCAGTGATTACTTTGTGGACGCTTGTTAGATTTCCATTTCGGTTTAGTGCTCAGCCCATTAATGAAATAATCTCTGTTTTCTATTCTTATGGCTTGACTGGTTTTCCAACTTGAAATGATATTACTTTTGGCTGATTAAGGTCTTACCGTGCTTCTCAATCTGCTTAAATTGTTCTTGTTTCCTGTGGTGAACAGAATGAGTTGAAATTTGAACAAAGTTATCTCCTTGATATCTTTTTTAGTTCATACGTTGAGCTGTATATTCATATGCTTGCTGGTTTCATAGTTGGACTTTGAAGAACGAATAAAATAGATTGCCTTGCTTAGGTAACTTAACTTTCCACTGCATGATGACGTGTTCTCCTAGGAATTTGATTGGTTTCTTTAAGTTTGAACTAGCATAATCTCCTTTAGTTGGCAGCATAAAGATTGCATTTAAATTACAATTGCACCAGGCGTCTAAAACATCAAATAAATTCATCTTTAGGTCAAACTGACATGATAGAATTATAAAACTACTTTAATACCTAGGCACGAGTCCCTTGGTCATGTGAATCGCTTTAGCGACCACATGCGGCATCACTAATTGAGCATATATTTGTTTAGCGGTTAACTTTAAGCTAGTTAAAGTTAAAGCTTAAACATTGTTAATGATGTGAAATAATGTGATTTATTATTTTGGGACATGTATAAGATGTGAAATATAGATGGTGATTACTTAATATGGGTTTATGATGCGAATGATTTTTTTGATTTTGGAATTTAATCTTAGAATTTATATAGAATGTCACATTATGTTAAAGTTAAGCATAGTTAATCTATTAGACAAATGCACCCAGAAGCTTCAAAAAAACGGCTTTAGACCCAATTGAATGAAATTAAAATTTTGAGACTTGCACAAAAGTTGCATTAATGTTATGGGATATATGCAAATATATAATACAATTTTTGTGATTAACAAGTCAAAAATAATTATTTTAAATAGTATAAATATTTGCAAAGGTTAAATTATTTAGCGATCAAGTAAATTCAATCTCAGAAATGAAGTCCATTTAAATTTTAGTTTTGATTGGATCGGGAGATAGTAATTATTTACTTAGCTAGATTATGATTGTCAATTTCTTTCAATTAAATCATCTCTAGGGATTTTGAGCCTAAATTTGTTTTTTTGAAATTTAAATCTAACAACAAATCTCTTACAAATTTAATCTCTCTTGATTTATAGCAAATCGAAGAATTTAATTGTCATACTTTTTAAAATTGACTTGACCAAATGATATCAAATTAATGGTGAATTATATCTCGAATAAAATAACTTTAGAATTGATATGAAATTGCTTGACTAGATGGTCACAGGTTGGGGAAGATGCCATGAACTGTGGTGAAGTAGCTGTTCTATTGTGATTTTGATTAGGCCCATTAAGGGGACAAAGTTTGTTTCCCTTGAGACGAGAAGATGGAATCTCATTAAAGAGTCTCATGTCGGAGCACTTAGGTTTACATTCAGATTTTTTCCTTAGTTGGAGGTATTGTGTGGCATGTTGGAACTCCTATATGATTCACAAAAATCAAGGATATCTTGTTGAAGCTTGACAAGGATGATGACTTATATTTCCATAATTGGCTAGGATCCTAGCGAAAGCTGAAGACAAGTTGATGGGGACATCAAGACATTCTAGATCAAATCACGATCGAAAATGCCATAGATGAATAGAGATTGAAGCAAAATATCTCTTTTTATTTTATTGTCTTGATAGTTTTTTTTATGAGTTTGAATTAGTCGAATTCATTTTACTTATTTATTTTTATTTTTAAAATGTGGTTCATTAGTCTTACAAGTTTATTTTTATTTAGGATGTGATTAGCTCCTCTCTGTATTTGGTTTATATTTGAACATTTGATTTGACCTCTAATTAATAAAAATTTACTTTGTGTGCAATCGACTATGGAATCGGTTAATCTAGAGATTTCGGAAAGGTTTGATATCTTGAATTGGAATGGTAACCTAGGTGAAATCCTTAAAACTCTAATTATCATTTGTTCTCCGAATTTTCTTTTTCCCTAGAAACCTTTTGCTGTCGTCTCGCATCAGTTTTGGTATCAAATCACTTCAACTTGCATCAGTTTTGTTATCAAAACGTTGTCCCTGATGGGTTGGAGTCCCTACCCAATTTGTGGAAATCCTTGGAGAGATATATTGATGAAGATGGCAATGTAGTTTAATGGTATAAGAGCACCTAGTTTTTAAGTATTTATTTTAGGAGAATCACATTTGTCAACCCTAAAAACAAAATTTTTAATTATTTTACCCACAGAGTTAGATATTTCGATATGTTACCTCATACTTTGAATTTATAATTATGAACATCCACACCCCCTCATATTGATGAATGGCCATATTTAGCCCTTCATCATCTTCCCCTTTTTAAACAATGTGAAGGGCTAAATCTTCTTTAACTTCATGAAGGGAGTGTAGTTTGTAATTATACATTTAAAGTAGGGTGATATATGTAAATATCTAATTTTGAGTTTAAAAATGCTTTTTTTTTAGGGGTGACAATTTTTTTGTTTATTTTTTTATTTTTTTTATTTGAGATAACTTGAATTGTTAGGATTCTCAAGTAAAGTTCTTTATCCTTCCATGCCTGGATATATATTCTAGCCATGATTTTACTCGCGTTCAAGTAATAACTCTATTTATAGAGATGTTAATGCCATCGTAGTTAAAATCGATATGAGTCTAAATTTACATTTTAATGTAAATAATTTAAAAACTTAACCCAGCCAAGCTAATAAACTTTATGTGTAATAAAAGAAAGGCAAACAATCTATGTCAATTATCAAAAGTATCATGACATACAATATGATCTAAGCTGTTGAACATAATTCATCATGTTATCCTATTAATTCTCCTCAATTGATAAGAACTCGACCTCATTGAGTATAGGTCAAGCTTGCTGATTTGTTTCTCCATAAAATCTATTTGATTTTAATTTCCAAATATTCTTGTCAACTGAGATAGTTCCTCTTAGTGTTTTCAAATCATCTAAAAGTTATTTATATCCAATGAATCAAATGTTATTTGATCTTCAGGAGTTAGTTTAATTTGCTCTTTATTTATGGTGTATTTGACAAGTGGACGCATAATGTTGTTTTTTTTAAAAGAAACGGCAGAAGTTTGAAATCTCACTAGATGTATGTGGGTTTTTGATAAATTACAAAATTTGAAGTATAAAAAGTTTAACTACATACATTATATTTACACAATCAAGCAATTTAAATGCACTTTTTTTATAAGGTCGCAATTTTTCGAAATCATTGTATTATTATCCTAGAAAGTTTTTGCACTTTTTTTTTGAAACTAAAAGTTTTTGCAGTCTTACGTAATAATGTTCCATTAATCTATTGATCTCTTTTTGCTTTGAAAATATAGACGTAGACTGAACCTGGGTAATGGGCGAGCTTGGTTTGCCTGATAGGGCTTTGACTTAGTCACTTGGCTCGGGTCATGTTTTGCTTGACTTTTGGAGATAAACTGCCATACTTGCCCATTAGGCAGGCATGGTTAGCCTACTGTCCTGCCGAGCTTAGTATTGTCTAATGCACAAATGTACTTGGAAGATACTAAGTTGTTTTGGTCAATTTTGATTTAACTGGATAAGTTCAATTACATAAGGAGGTCACGTTCATTGATGGTTGGCATGCAAACCTTTTTTGGGCCGTTTCCCTTTTGAGCACAGAATTGTCTAATGCACAGATGTGCTTGAAAAATACGAAGTTGTTTTTGTTGATTTTGATTTAACTAGATAAGTAAGATTACATAAGGGGTAGTTACGTGGTTTTCCCATGATTGGCATTAGACCTAATGAATGCGTGGGAAGCCCGAAGAATCGACCAGGCTTGATGCTTAGTTGGGTGGGCTTGGACAAAAAAAATAGCCCACAAGGCTCGATCCCGTTAAAGACTCTGGTTGGGCTTGGCTTTTTTAGTTTTTAGGCAAGCCTAGGCTCACTTTACTCATCATCGTAAAAAGAAAGTAATATTTTGATTTTAAAGTTTTAGTGGGAGAGGGAACATTTCATATTTCCTAAAGTAATTACATTATCTCAATATGAATTTTTATTTTTATTTATTGCACACAAAGATTCATATTTGACACTCTAAAAAACTAACCAAATAAATAAATTTAATTGCTAGCTTGATTCGAACATCTATATAATATAATCACTACCTTTTATTTACAAATTCTTATAAATTATCTTTTATACATGGAAATTAAAAAATATTGAAATTAAAGGAAAAGAGTTAGCATTCTGGGTGGGCTTGGTGGCCCGAGGCCCGACTAATTTTAATAAGTAGAACTCGATCATACTTAGCCCTAAAATGCCAACATTAAATGGAGGCATGGGAAGCAAAATAGACGATTGGCTTTATGCTTGTGTTGAAGGAGAGATACCTTCACTATATCTATTCCTCTACCCTCTTTTTGTTAACTAACGCAAGGGCAATGTGAGTTTTAGCTGGTGATGACAGTTATGCTCGTAAAGGAAAAGGTATGGTTTATCACTATACATATGCTGACGGATTCATCTCTCATGAAAATGCTCTGGAATACGAACATTAGAGAACCAAATGTTATTCCTATATGTTTTCTCTCATGAACATCCCTAGAAGAAGTAGAAAACATAAATTTTGATTTCTTTCTTTTATTTTTTATCTCAATCTCTAATAATTCCTTCAGTGAACTCTATTTTAATCTCTCTCTATTTTATGTCAACCTTTAATAGCTTCAAGTGACAAAATTTAGTTGGAATCTAGATAAACATAGTGGCATACACCTTGAAGAATACAGACACATGGAAAGATTGAATAAGCTAATGTATTCAAGTCAAGCTTAGGATGAGCTTCTTTTTGCATGTCGCACAGGCCCTTATGTAAAAGAATTGGTTAGGATGAGCTTCTTTTAACTTTCACAAAAGTAATTTAGAAAATATATACACATGTATACGTAGGTATATAAATACATTGTGATAAAAATAAAATCAGATTTAAAAATTATTACAAATATCATAAGAGTAATGCGCTCTGATCTTCGTGATAAACAAACAACATTAAAGTGTTTTAACATAAAGATTTGAATTAAAAAAAATAAAACTTAGTTCTGATTTTTTGAATTGAACGGACTTGTTCGATCTAGTTTTGGATGGTATAATTAGTTCATGGTCTCAACAATCTATTGGGTGAGTTGAAATAAAGAACAGATGATGTGGTTATATGGTTAAACATTTTGATTATAATTAGTATTGAATTAATTGCTGAACTTGTTATATATATATATATATATATGTATGTATGTATGTATGTATGTATATACACATGCATGTTTATATACACACATAAGGGTATCAGTTTTTTGGAAGATGTTTTGGTTGTGTTTGAAAGGTGTTTTTATATATATAAGGCTATCTTTGTCATGCTTAGAGGCAATCTGGGAAGTTCCCAATGATTAGCAGCAACCAAAGAAACCTCGTTGAAGCTTGAAGGGATGAACGACGTAGATTTCCAAAGTTGTATAGGATTCCAGTAATGGTTGAAGACTAATTCATGTATGATGGGTTAGAGTTGTTATCGACTTGTAGAAGAGATCCTTAAAGGTGCAAGTTGGTGAAAATGACAATGGCTAATGGTGGAGGGAATAAAATTTATTGGCGATAATTAGGGTATGCGATAACTAGGATTTCTAAGGTTCTAACCTGAAGTCCCTATTGTTCTCTTTAAGGATTTCAACTCATTCCAAAATCATAAAGCTACACTCAATACTCAATTTCATTTATCAAGATCATCTAAATGTTCAATTACAAACTATTTGTAAAGAGATGTTAATCCCATACCAACAAAATTGATGATATGGGACTAAACATGCTCATTAAAAAATTTAAATTAAAACTTGAATATTGACAGTAATAAAGTAAATTAAAACAAAAATAATCTACATCTATCCATCAAATTCATCATGGTGTATGATTTTTTTTGTGTCTATGACAATGATATCCTTATTAGATCAACCGTAGAGACTTAACTAGAATTAACTTTATTTATTTGTTTATTGTGTCGACAAAAAACTTGCTTTTCTTTGCCTGTAGAATTACTATCAAGATGATTTTTGGAGGACCACTTAAGTGCATAAATGCTTGTAGATTGATTGTTTTTTGAATGTTTTGTAGAATTAATTGAAGGGAAGAGAAGTGAACGTTTTTTTTCTAATCTCTTGACCAAAGCTCTGTGGGCTCAAGAAAAAGAACTTTCTAAGGTAGTTCTTAAGATTTTGGAGTAGTACTTGTACAATTGAGGAACTTTTAAATAAATTGTATATGTTGTTCAAGAAAAAAAACTAAGAATTTCTAAGTTAGTTCTTAAGATTTTGGAGTAGTACTTATACAATTAAGGAACTTTTAAATAAATTGTATATGTTGCCATAAAGATTATAAAGTTAATATAAAAAAAAGAAATAAACCTGTCGAATATTTTTATTTAAGGTATGCCAAGTGTGTTGAGGTTCAAGTGTACAGGTAGTGCTGATGAATTGTTTGAATTTAAAGATAATTAAAGAAAATATATAGGCAAATTGCTGGAAAAGCAGAAGGAATGATGTGATTTCTGTTTTGGAATCAATATTATGGTAAAAGAACTATGGTTATTAATGGCAAAATATCATGATTGCTAGACAATGATGGTGGTACTGTTATTGTTGGACAAAGTACCGTGTGTCCGTGTCCGTGTACGTTTTATATTTTGAATTCTACATAATGGAAAGCTTACCTTTTTTCCTTCTGCAACATTTTATGTAATTGTTTCTTTCATTATTATTCAGTAGGTTATTTGCAGCAGTTTGTCGTTCTTTCACACTTTGTTTTTCATTTCAGCATTGATCCAATGCTTCAACATATATCTAGCTGAGGATTTTGAAAGCACCCCATGCAAAACTGTGATGGCTCTTTTGCTGCAAGCACTTCAGAAAATACCTGGCATTGTAGAATCTCATTCCCGCCAGCTTGTCCCGCTATTCTTGAAATTTTTGGGTTATACTGATGATGAGACATTAAGGTAGTGTTTACACAAAATATTTACTATGATATTATTTTTGTACTGCTAATTTGTATTTCAATTTTGCTTGGTTCTTGTTTTTTATATTTATTCGTTTAGAACATTCTTTTTCAGTGTTGAATCCTTTACGGATGAGCACGTGCTTAAAGGAAAGGAGCATAGGTCAATTCTCAAAGATTGGTTGAACTTATTGAAGTTAATGCATAGTTCTGGATCTTTGTACCGAAGTCAATTTGTTAAGGATGTTTTAGTTAACAGGTATGTTTAGAGCACATATTTATGGCAACTACTCTGCCGGTGTTGGCGTTTAATTTCTGCTATTTTCATATTGTTGCATCAGTGCAACCTGTTGAGTTTTTAACAAATTTTGAATATTCAGGCTTCTTGATGAAATTGACTCGGATATTCAAGTAAAAGTTATTGATTGCTTACTAAACTGGAAGGATGATTACCTCATTCCTTATGTTCAGAATCTCAAAAATCTGGTTTTTGCAAAGAATCTGCGGGAGGAACTTACGACCTGGTCTATTTCTAAAGATTCTAAATGCATTCAAGAAGATCACAGGGCTCAGTTAGTTCCAATTGTTGTTAGATTGTTAACACCAAAAGTGAGGAAGTTGAAATCTCTCGCATCACGCAAGGTTTGTTGCTTTATATACATGTTTGCTTGTTTTTTGAGAATTTATTGTAACTGATGATAATATCTTTTTGTATCATTTGATATGTGTTGTTCAGCATGCAGGTGTTAGCAGTCGGAGGGCACTCCTGTGCTTTCTTTCACAACTTGACATAGATGAGCTTCATCTCTTCTTTTGTTTATTGCTAAAGCCATTGAATCTCAACCTTTCTGGAACTAATGTCCTTGAAGGGAATTTTTATGGGTTATGTGGCCAATTTGCAAAAACATTGCAGACACTTGTTCCTACAAAGTGTTCAATCTCACAGATCTTTGCCAATCTTTCGTGGAAGAAGAAATATGGATTCTTATATGTACTTGAGGATATACTTAAAACCTTTGATGCATTCCATATCAGACCATTTTTCAGTCCATTGATGATGATTGTTGCATTGATACTTGAAGATTGCTCATCAAATATCAAAAAACAAGATGGCAACAAATTATGTTCTTCAGGTTATGATTGCAATGGTGATGCTGAAATTTCAGCACAAAGTTCCCTTGTGGTTAGTTACAATTTTTCACTTAAAAAGAATTTTATTTGATCTGTGTTTAAATAATAAGAGTTATTCATATTGGTGCACATTGAAATATGTGATTGGCATGTTCCCTGCATAGTAACTTGGTGGAAAAGAGCACGACCAGTTATTGTAAGTTAGGAGTACTTGAAGCAGTCAGGGGTAACTTAAGACGTCCATTTATATGATGCTATTCAACTTTGTTTCGAGCCTGGCTCTGTTTGGTTCTAAATTCCTCAACCTCATCTTTGTTCCAAGTTTAATCCTGTAATTGCCAATCTCCAAATATATGTTCAACTTTATTCCCAACTCTTCAACCCAGATTTTAGGTTTTAATTGCAACTGACATCGTGGCCCATGATCCAATATGAAAAACCACACGTCGACAGCTAAATCTGTTTTCTGTATTATGACAGTTAAAATATCTATGGTAACCAAACAGCTATTTCACTTGAAACATAAAATTAATCTCATGAGTTTAAGCTCAAACTAAGCTTACTTTCTATAATCCTGAACAAACTATTTATTGGTAATATTGTTGATTTTGAAGAATAAATTCTTTGTTTCTTTGCTTCTTTGCATTCGTTTGAATTTCTATAGGACTCAAATCTTTATCTTGTGAGTCCAAAATGAGCACCGGCAAAGGTCACTTATGTCTTGTATGGTTCTATGTATCATGCCAGATTTTTTTGTTGGTTGCAGACGGGTGCATCCAGTAAGCAGTTGAAAGATTTGCGATCTCTGTGTTTGAGGACTGTGTCTTTCGCACTGAACAAGCATGATAGTCTTGATTTTGGCTGTGAGTTCTGGGACACATTCTTTAAATCTGTAAAGCCTCTAATAGACTGTTTTAAGGAGGAGGCTTCTAGCAGTGAAAAGCCAAGCTCTTTGTTTACTTGCTTTATTGCAATGAGCCAAAGCCCTAAGCTTGTCTCTTTCTTGAGCAAGGAGGCAAACCTCGTGCCAACAATTTTTTCAATTCTAACTGTTAGGACTGCATCTGATGCCATTATATCCTCTGTGCTTAAGTTTATTGAGGGTTTATTGAACTTGGACAGTTATCCTGATCATCAAGATGTCACTTCAATAAAAATGTTATTTTATCCTCATCTTGAGGTGCTCATTCATAGTTTCCATGGGCTTTTTCAGTCGCGTCAAGATGCCCACAGGTAATTGCTTCTCAAAGTGATTTTCCAACTATATTATTGTACATGGAGTAATAATTGTAATTGGTACTGTTAGACGCACTATTCTTGTAATTAGAGCAAAAATATCTAATTAACTGAAAATAGAATAGCATTATCAATCTCCAAATTTTAATTTTCAAAAACAAAATGCATAGATTAGCTATCACTATTACTATTCGCAGCTAAATAAAGGTATCGCAAGAGGTCACATACTAATTGTTGTTGCTAAATCTTATTTTATAACTTTAATTTGTACACATCAGTTCACGTCAAATGCACTTTACCTCTTTACTCGCAAGTCTTTCATTTCTTTATTAAAATCTAGGTTTTTTAATATGCAAACAAGTACGTGATTTTTTCTGTCTAAATTCTTGAATCTTCAGAGAGGTTCTTGTTCCCTGCTTACTTTTCTTGGTTTGGTGACAGAAAATCTACCACTCTACCCAGAAAGATGGAACTGAGGATATTCAAAATGATCATGAAGTATATCAATAATCCATTGATAGCTGCTCAGTTCCTTGATATTTTACTACCCCTATTTAAACAGAAAGGTTTAGATAACGGTGAGTATATTGCTTTTGTTCTCTGTTCTAATTAGTACAGAAAAATAAGTTCAATTTCTTTGCTCTGTCTCTGTGACTGTATACTTGTTGATGGAATAGGTTGTCTTTATTTTATTTGCAGATGATTGTTTGGAGGCTTTACATGTTCTGAAGGGGATCCTACAAAATATAAATGAGGACGGAAACAAGACATCTGGGAAAATACTGAAAGCTATCCATCCGATTCTTGCAACTGCAGCGTTAGATGTGAGGCGGTGCATATGTGATATCATCAGTGGCCTTTCACTAATTGATCCATGTTTAACTCATGTGGTATGAACCGTGGTCATTTGAACTCTTGGTTGTGTTGTAGTCTCTGTTAGATTTGTATCTTCTGCCATTCTAAAGAATGAAGTGAAGTTTACACTGTATATACACTTTTTTTGCACTTCTCCTAAAGCTCCTTTTGTTTACTGTTTGTATGATATTCAGGCTAGACTGCTCCATGATTTGAATGCTGTCTCTGCTACGATTATTGATGAGCTAGATTATGATACTGTAGTCAGTGCTTATGAGACAATAAGGCCAGAATTATTTTCTTCGCTAGGAAGAGATCATTCATTGCCTATACTGTCAAATTGTATTTTCCATGTGTCATCAAATGAATTAATTCTTCGCCAATGTGCGTCCAAGTCATTGTTTGCATTTGTTAAGTTTGCTGCTGCATATCTAGAGGTGGATACAGAGCGGCATGTATCTAATTGGACAAAAGACTGCGTTCTGGGGATATTAAAGAGTGTTTTCCTGAAGAATATGGGAGATGCTATGACAAAGGACATCTCTGTCCAGAACGTATGCTTTTTCAGTTGCATCATTCTTTTATCTGAGTTTGCTTTTGTTCTGATATCTGATGTGTGTAATTTCAGGAATGGATTACTCTACTGCGTGAGATGGTTTATAATCTCCGTGAGGTTCCAGCCTTACGTACTTTTAGACCACTATGTAGTGAGGATCCTGAAGTAGATTTTTTCAATAATATCTTCCACTTGCAGGTTACTTGTTTATCTATTGCTGCCATTGTTATGAAATGAATCTATCAGACTCTTATAAGGTGACTATATGTAGGTACATAAGAGAAGAAAGGCTTTATTACGTTTTAGAGATGTAATCAGTGCTGGAAATTTCACTGAGGTAAAAAGTTTGGGTTTTATATAGGTTTCATTGAACTTCAATACAATTGCAAATGCTGAAGTGCTGAAATATGACATTGTTTTTGTTTTAATAATTTCAGAGCATTTGTGTTAAAATCTTTGTTCCTCTGTTTTGGAATATGATGCTTGATGTGAAAGCTGGGAAAGGGGAGCATTTAAGAGATGTTTGCTTGGATACTTTTGCTTCCATATCAAGTCAGATGCAGTGGGAGTCCTATCGTTCCTTTCTTTCAAGATGTTTCAATGAGATTACTATTCATCCAGACAATCAGAAAATCTTAGTACGATTGATATGTGCTGTACTGGACAAGTTCCATTTCTCTGCTGCAAGCTCTTATGATAAGGGAGAAGTTGCTCTTGAGGTTCTAAATACTGGTAGTACCTCAGAAACCCCAAGTATGGCTTTAACTGGAAGCAGCCCTGCAGCAAATGTTTTTCCTGAAATACAGATCTATCTTCAGAATAAATTTCTTCCACAAATTCAAAAGCTTCTAACGTCAGACACTGAAAAGGTCAACGCTAATATTAGTCTTGCTGCTATTAAAATACTCAAACTTCTACCAGCTGAAACTATGGACTCACAGCTCTCAAGCATCATCCACCACAGTTGTAGCTTATTGAAGAATCGTCTTGAAAGTGTAAGAGATGACGCAAGATCTGCTTTAGCTGCATGTACCAAGGAGTTGGGTTTGGAATATCTGCATTTCATTGTTAAAGCCTTGCGAGCAAATCTAAAGAGAGGCTATGAAATGCATGTTTTGGGATATAGCTTGAATTTCATCTTGTCTAAGACACTCTCAGAAAAAAGTGCAGGGAGCCTGGACTATTGTTTGGAAGAGCTCCTCTCTTTAGTTGAAAATGATATTCTTGGAGATGTTGCCCAAGAGAAAGAGGTTGACAAACTTGCTTCAAAAATGAAAGAGACTAGGAAAAATAAGTCCTTTGAAACTTTAAAGTTAATTTCACAGAACATTACATTTGCAAAGCATGCTATGAAGCTGCTCTTTACGATTCGCGAACAACTTGCGAAGCATCTTACACCCAAATCCAAAAGGAAACTTGAGATGATGTTGTTCCATATAGCCTCAGGCATTGAGTGTAATCCGTCTGCAGGGTCAGCTGAACTATTTATCTTTGTTTATGGTCTTGTTGAAGATAGTATAACCAATGAATCGACTCATGCCAAAGGAAGTTCTGAATGTGCAATCAATCTGAATTCCTCCTTGAATGTGGTCAACAAAGGAAAATCTCTGCATTCAAGCAATCTAGTTGTAAAAGATTGTCATCTTATATCTGTGTTTGCCCTTGGATTGCTGCATAGTCGTCTTAAGAATATGAAGTTGGACGAGAATGACCAGCAATTATTGTCTATGTTAGACCCTTTTGTTAGACAGATGGGAGAATGTCTAAATTCTAAATATGAGGATGTTGTATCTGCCGCATTTAGATGCCTTGCTCCACTTATAAAGCTTCCATTGCCATCATTGGGGGCACTGGCTAATAAGATTAAGACATTACTTCTACAAATTGCTCAAAGATCAGGAAATGGAAGCAGCCTGTTGTTGCAATCTTGTTTAAAATTGCTTACAGTGCTGCTGCGAAGTGCGAAAATTTCTCTTTCTCATACTGACCTTCACATGCTCATTCAATTTCCTGTTTTTGTTGATATCCAGATTTGTCCTTCCCCTGTAGTGCTTTCTCTTTTGAAGTCTATAGTTGGACAAAAGCTTGTTGTACATGAAATTTTTGACATCATTTTAAAAGTTGCTGAACTAATGGTAACTAGTCAGACTCAGCCAATTCGTGAGAAATGTAGCCAGATTCTGTTGCGGTTTCTGCTACATTATAATCTAACTGAAAAGCGAATACTGCAGCATTTGAATTTCTTACTCACTAATCTTAGGTGTGATTTCAACTTAATAGTGCTTCCTTTTCTCATCCTCGTTAATCATTTAATTTGATCTCTTATCTGCAATATGTGCAGCTATGAACATGCATCTGGAAGGGAAGCTGTGCTTGAGATGCTTCATACGATCCTAATGAAATTTCCTAAAGGTCATTTTGATAGTTATGCAGAGACATTTTTCCTCCATCTGGTGGTTGCCTTAGCTAATGAGCGTGACCAGAAGGTTTTGCCAATGGTTGCTGCTGTTCTGAAGGAGTTGATTGACCGTTCTAGCCAGCGAATGCTCCAGCCAATGTTAGAATACAGCCTGACCTGGTACTTCGGTGAGAAACAATTTTTGTGGGCTGCAGCTGCTCAGGTTATTCATGTTACTTCTTTCCTTTCCGCGAACTTTGTTTGTGCTTTATTTTATTATGGTATCTATGGTGTTCCTTATGCTCTATTTGTTTGTCAATCTATTTTCTCCATGAGTAGTTTGATTAATCTTCAAAGCATACAACAACAACTACAACCAAGCCTTTATCCCACTAGGTGGGTTCTTTTACATGAATTCTTTATTTCTATTGCATTCTACTAATAAATCCTTATTTAGCTCAAAGTGTGTAAGATCATTTTTTATAGTTTTTTTCATGTTTTTTTAGTCTTTCTATTCCTTTTTTTACATGGGCATGGTCCAGTAACCTAACTTTTTTTTTTACTGAAGCTTAAGTCGGCTTACAATTTATATGTCCAAACCATCTAAGCCGACTCTTTCTTGGTTTTTCCTCAATTGATGCTATTTTTACTTTTTCGCAAATTTACTCATTTCTCATTCTATTCTTTCATGTATATCTATTCATCCACCTTAGCACCTCATTTTTGCAACACTTATTTTATTTTATATATTTTCTCTTTATAGGTTAACATTCAGCACTATATATTATCGTTAGTTTTACTACTATTTTATAAAATTTACCTTTAAGTTTGAGTGAATGTTTTTGCCATGCGACACACTAGATGCATTTCTTCATTTTATCTATTTTGCTAGATTTTGTAAATAACATTCTATCTATTTCACTATTATTTTGTATGATTGATCTAAGATAATTAAAACGATCACTCTTTCTAATAATTTAATTATCAATTATCATATTACTGATACAAGTGTTTCTTTTCTGACTAAAAGTACACTCATATATTCAGTTTTTGATCTATTAAAATGACCTTTAGACTAAAGTATTTTTTCGTAACTCGAGTTTCACCTTAACCTCATCTCTAGTCTTATCAATAAGGAGAATATTATCAACAAAAACACATCAAACTTAAAGATGCCCTCATGAGCATTTTGAGATAAGCCTTAAAACATGTCAAACTTAAATATGGCATATTTGAGCAATGTCATTAGGATGCTTCAACAAAATGGTATGATATTAAACTTTTGGCATAACAAACTTTTGGCTCTCTTTGTTATAGTTTGATTGAGATATTTTACAATCACGTGTTCTTACTCCAAGTGTCATTACTAGTACGTGGGTTCTATTTTTCTTCTTTTAAGTTGGTATCCTTGTGTTGGCAAAACAAAAATCAATAGAGGTTATGCAAATGACTTCGATGAGCTATGGTTGCTTTGGATGAGAATGATTTGTGAACAAAATCCTATATCTATCTTTAAGTAATTGAATAGGATTATTGACGGTGATGAATATACTTTTTAATGACCAGAATTAATAACGTGTTGCAAATTCTTATTGGTTAGCTTGCTTGTCTTGTGATTCATTGATTGATATACTGTGAAGCAGTTCTGTATAACTTGTAAATACTTTTGTGTATCCAGATAGACAATTCTTTTTCATGTTTCACATTTCAAATAAAAAACATTTCAAAAAAAAATTCTTTTTCATGTTTCAGTTTGAAACTTACGTATCATGCTTATATGATAATCTGTCACTGTTATCTTGATTGAGCACATTTAGGCCCTGTTTGGCACGAAGACTAAAATCAGAACTAAAATAGTACTAGTTTAAAAAAGAAGAATAATAGTAATAAATAAATTTTTGTAATCATTCTACACAAATTCTAATATAAAAAAATATTATTTCACATACTCAATACTTTTCACTAAAAATATCAACTTTATTTCACATCCTAGATCAAAATACTCGATTCGAACATTTTGGTTTAGGACGTGCAATAAAGTTAATATTTTCATTGAAAATTATTGAGTATGTAAAGTAAAATAATATTTTTTATATTAAAATTTATGTAAAAAGGTTAAAAAAATTTATTTATTATTATTATTGTTATGTTTTAAACTAGTACCATTTTGGTCCTTGGGCCAAATAAGGCCTTTATGCAAAAAAGTATGGGGTATTTTGTTTTCGATTGCAATTCCCATGAGCGATGTAAATGGATTTGCGTTCTGTCATTTTGTTTATCTAGTTATGCTGTGCTGTTTTCCTGTTATTTACAGTTCAATACATGATGCTTATGTGGGTTGCTTGTGCAGGTTAATGGTTTATTGATTGAAGTGTTGAAAAAAAGATTTAGGAAGCACATCACTAGTACATTGCGAGCTGCCAAAAACATTCTTCAGTCTTGCATAGATGCAATTTCAATCAGCAAGGCTGGTTTTTCAAATGCGTTAGTGGTTCCATTCTGGAAAGAGGCTTACTATACAGTTCTTATGCTGGAGAAGATACTATTTCACTTTCCAGAACTATACTTCCAGTTGATTTTTGAGGTCTGTGATATTTCTGCTAATATCGGCATGTATAGCTTTTTCCAAGTTGTGAACATACTCAGTCTAATTTTCTAGTTCCATTTATTGTCAATAAGATGCAAACAAGAGAAAGTGGTGCTGAATATTTGTCCG
Organism: Apostasia ramifera; assembly: GCA_019297695.1. Taxonomy (NCBI): domain Eukaryota; kingdom Viridiplantae; phylum Streptophyta; class Magnoliopsida; order Asparagales; family Orchidaceae; genus Apostasia; species Apostasia ramifera. The sequence goes on along the minus strand of JAEMOT010001963.1, from coordinate 40,830 downwards.
CTTGCCTAGCACTCTTTGTTTATGCCTCTGTTAGCTGTACCTAGGCTTTGCTTCTGTAGGACTAAATTTCTTTAATTCTCTCTTTTCTTAAATTGCTAGAAATATCTTCTATTTAATTTTGTCAGTTCTGCCTTTTAGCATGAAAATTTAAGAAGCATATCTGGTCCCTGGCAACAGTTTTAAAAGTCAATCTTCTCCCTTCCCTCTCCCTGTGTCCACCGTTGTGCATGAATAAGAATGTATCCTTATCCTGTGGCCTGGGAATGAGAGATGGCCTCAGAAAAATAACGTATGCTTGTTGGGCTTTTATTTTGGATTTTTCAGTTTTTATTGGACTGTCATTAATTGAAAAATTGACGATTGTGAGATGACTATTACTTGATGTAATAGGTTCTGAAGAATTCTAATGTATTATTGATAGCCCGTGATGGTGTCCAACTTTGTTCCCATTGTTTGTTTTATAGGATCAATTTATTTAACTTCTGAAACTTTTTCTTGCTGTATGTTAGTGTAAAAGGAGGACAAATGCATTTGATAAAATCCTTCCTGCCCTATATAGCTGCCTTGACCATCGGGCCACATTAAATTTTGCAGCATAGTTATGCTATGATAAAGGCAAAATGTAGTAGAAAGTAACATTGTAGATAGTTTCTGTTCATTTCATTGCGCTTAGCATAAAAAATTTGCACTCCTGACTTTCAGAAAACAAAATTGTACTTTGAGTACCATTGTAACACAGGGATGCAGGCAAATAGGATATAAATAATGTATGGAAGTTTTAGTCTTCTTTTGATGTAGGACCTTCACTCATCATGATTTCTTGTTTTTGATGTGCTGTTATATTGAGGACTAAGTGAAACTGCAAATTATTTTTCTTTTAATAATACGGATAATTATATTAGATTTCTTCTTGTATTCTCATTAGGATATTTGGGGTATTATTTGCAAATTATTGCTGCATCCACATATATGGCTGCGTAACATTTCAAGCCAGCTTGTAGCATTATATTTTGCAGCAGCTTCTCGGAGAAGCAAGGTTGAGAATGAGAACGTGAACCAAAGAGATCTGTATCTTCTTAATCCAATTAGACTATTTATTGTTGCCGTTTCTTTCTTGAAACTACTGGAGACGCAGGAGATTGATATTGCCAATAGCAATATCATTAATCAAAACCTCGCATTCTCAATTTGTGGCGTGCACTCCTTTGCAAAACAGAGCAGCCCTACTTCACCTCATGAATTTTGGTCCATGCTAGATGCCAGCGAAAGAATCTCTTATCTTGAGGCATTTGATTTACTTGGTTCAACAAAAGCTAAAAGGATTTTCGTACTGTCTACTAGTTTTTCAAGTCAATCTTCAAAAGAGATCGATGTTAATGCACTAAAAAATGAAGACCTTCAGTCACTATTAGTTGTACCACTTTTCAAGCGATTGGTAAAGATTGCAACAGCTACAGGGGATGATCAGGTTAGCTTATTACTTGTTTTAAAGCAATCAGTAATTTTTGCTCTCTACAATTCCTACAACTTAGATCTTCAGTGTGTGGAGTTGTTCAGTAGTGGCATTTCTGTTTTTTCTTGATTCTGTTATCGGGAGTTATAACTAATATTTATTATGGTACTTTGTTTCTTTATCCATCTAATTTCAAAATGTTTTCAGATGAAGATTATTTTTAACTGCCTGAGAACAATTGCCTCCCAAATTGATACCGAAGGTTTTCGGGCTTATGCAGCCCACATGTTGATTCCATTGTATAAAGTTTGTGAAGGGTTTACTGGAAAGGTCATTACAGGTTAGTTGATCTTGCTACTGTCTTAACTCATCTCTAGAGCAGTACTCTTGATTGTGCTTTCTAAAGGATATTTACTTCTCTTTAGTTTACTCAATTGGCACTTTTAAATTGTAAACAAAATAAATAAACAATCAACAACAATAACAAATTAAGCCTTTATCCCACTATGGGGTCGACTATATGAATTTTTTATTTTCGTTGCACTCTATCAAATAACAAATCTCCATCTAACTTCAAATTTATAAAATCACTTCTTATAGTTTCTTGTTATGTCTTTTTTGGCCTTCCTCTTCTTTTTACATGGGTGAGATTTAGTAATTCAATTTTCCTTATTGGAGCTTCTATTGGCTTATGACTTATGTCCAAATCATCTCAGTTGATTATCTTTGAACTTATCTTCAATTGAGGTCACTCAAATCTTCTTGCGGATATACTCATTTGTCATTGTCTTTTCGTGTGTACTCGTTTATCCACCTAAACATCCTTATTTTTATGACTCATCTTATTTGTATATTTCTACTTTATAGGCCAGCATTTAACACCATATAACATCACTGGCCTAACAACTGTTTTATAAAATTTATTTTTAAGTCTAAGAGGAATTTTTCTATCACACAATACTCCAGATGCACTTCTCCATTTTATCCATCTTACTTAGATCTTGCTAATAATATTATCATCTATTTTACCGTTATTCTGTATAATTGATCTAAGATATCTAAGCTATTCGTTCTTTTTAATAATTTAATCATCAATTATCTCCCTACTATAAGAGCTTCTTTTATAACTAAAATTACAGTTCATATATTTAGTTTTTGATCTGCTAAAACGAAAACCTTTAGATTCTAGTGTATTTCTTTATAACTCAAGTTTCGCCTTAGCATCATCTCTAGTCTTCTCAACGAGGAGAATATCATCTGCAAAAAATATGCACCAAGGTATTTCTTCTTGAATGTGTCCAGTTAAATCCTCTGTAACTAATATAAAAAGATATGGACTTAAAACTGAACCTTGATGTAATCCAATTGAAATAAGAAAAATTTTAGTCAAATCCTCCTGTGTTCGAACACATGTGACAACCCTTTTTCTATGTCTTGAATAACTTGAATGTATGCAATACATTTTTTTTTAAAAAAACTCTCTGAAGCACTTCCTTTGGGACTTTATCATAAGCTTTTTGTAAATCAATAAAAGCTAAATGCAGATCTTTTTTTCTCTCTAAATATCTCTATTAAGCCTCTCAATAAATTGATAGGTTTTATAGTAGATCTGCCAGACATAAATCCAAACTGATTCTGTGATACTCTAGTATCATGATGCAATCAATGCTCAATAACCCTCTCCTAAAGTTTAAAGTATGACTTATTGACTTAATTCCTCTATAGTTATCACAATTTTGTATGTTGTCTTTATTTTTATAAATAAATATTAATATACTATTTTTCTATTCATTTGATATCCTTTTAATCTTCAAAATTATATTAAATAACTTAGTGAGCTAAAAAACTCCTTCATCTCTCGTACATTTTTAATCTATTAAAATGTCATTTGGTCTTTATTTTTCTTTAAAGCCTCCCCAACTTCAGTTTTACTTATATGTCGTATATAAGAGTAATTTTCATCTTCTTTTTGAATACTAAAATCAGTAAGATTAATCCTATTTCACAATCATCATTGAAAAGTCTTTCAAAATAGCTTATTTATCTGTGTTGAATATTTTTATCTTTAAAAAGTACTTTGCAATTCATATTTTTAATGCATTTTACTCTAGTAAGGTATTTAGTTTTTCTTTAGCAACTTTATATATATGTCTTCCTTCTTTTTTAGTGTCCAAACACAATCTTCTTCACATATGCCACCAATGAAGCTGTCACAACTTTAACACAGCAGTCAACTTCCAGTAAAGATGCTTGGTTTCTTGGGCACTATTAATAGTCTTTACACATTTAAACTACCAAATTTGTGTGTCAATACATTATTTATTGTTCTGCGATATATTTGTTATCAATATTTGTACTGTTAACTTCATTTGGATTGTAGTTATGTTTGTGATTGATGCATTTTTCTCAAAAAAACTTGTTTGTTTTTATTTAGATTCCATTGTTGTTATTACGAAATTTGACAAGAAAGCATTGCCACCCTATTCGATTATTTATCCCATCTTTTATCGTCTTGCAGATGAAATCAAGCAACTTGCAGAAGAGGTGCAGAACGGCATAAGGGATCTGCTAGGAGTTGATTACTTCATCCGGGTTTACAATGAGATCAGGAAGAAGCTCAAGGGGAAGAGGGATCGGAGAAGGCAGCAGCAGAAGCTGATTGCTGCGGTCAACCCCATGCTCCATGCCAAGAGGAAGCTGAGGGCTGCAGCCAAGCATCGAGCTCACAAGAGAAGGAAGATTGAAGCAATGAAGATGGGCCGAAGAACAAGATGAAGCAAATCTTCCTACTTTCATGCACATTTTTGTCTTTGATAGGTCAGCTAATGTCCATAATTGTGTTTTGTAGGTAGTTTTCTTAAGTAAATTAACTTTATATACTATATAAAACAAAATTGATGGTTATATTAAAATATTTGAGGCGTAATATAAGTTTAATTTTTTAATTAAAATTATTGTAAGGTATAAAACATTTTTTTTTTTTTTTTGTAGATTGTGTTGTGTGATGCAAGAATGATTAAATTTGTTATGATTAGGAACTAATCAGACCTTTAGTAAAGCTGATGTATGCTTGGCTCAGTTTTGGTGGTTGGGTTTGAGTGACAAATTATGTTCGGATTTATGACGTCTAATTTTTCTTTATTGCGTCAGTTTGAAGGGAAGATCAGTGTTTACCTTTTGCCCTGTTTGCCTAGGAGTTTAAAATTAACCTGATTTAATTTTAATTTGGCATATCACATCACACATAAAATTTAATATTAAAAATTAAATTTATTTCACATCCTACACATATTACTAAAATAATAACTAACTTATATCACATCCCTCACATATTTCAACATAATAACTAATTTTATATTACATTCATCATATATCCCAATATAATAATTAATTTTATTTTACATCATTCATAATTTTTAATAAAAAAATATCTCTATTCAAATTTAATTTTAACCTTCTTAAATTTAATCTTATAAACAAACAAGAGGTCCATTACCACTTTAGTTCTCTAATTTTTTTTTTTGTAAAATTTGAATTATGATTTGACATTATTTAAATAAGAAAGTGATACTTAAGTCAGGTTTTGTTCCAGTTTTTTTTTTTATAAGAGAAAAATATTTTATTTTTTAAATTTAATAGAAAAAAAAATTATTTTAATATTAAAAATTGTGTAAAATGTGAAATATTTTAAATTTTGATATTTATATTTGTATTGAATGTGAAATAAAGTTAATTTTTATAGTAGAAATTTGTGTTGGGTAAAAATTTTGGTTTGAATCAAACGAGGTTGAAAGGTTTTAAAAACTAATTCATTTGTTTTTTAATTTTAAATTATTTAAATTAATTTTATAAAAATTAATATTATTTAGAATTTAGGGTAAATTTTACGCAGGTCTCTGAGTTTAACGCTCAATAAAGTATATATTTTTAAAATTATAACATCAAGGTTCTGAGTTTTAAAAAATTATCAGATAGGTTTTTTTATTTATTTATTATTAAAATTTTTTAAAATTATTATTATACCCCTTCCTCTCTCTTTCTCCTCCTGATCCCTGATCAAGCGCGGGCCGTGCGGCGCGTAACATCGGGGTCCTTGAGTTTTAATAAATTATTAAAAAAAATTTAAAATTACTATTATACTTCTCCCTCTCTCTCTCCTCCCGATCCTCATGCAAGCGCGGGGCTGCCGGTGGGTTGCACACGTCACGCGATTGCCGGACCCTTCGGCGGCCTCGCACGTGCGCAGGATGATGAGGAGAGAGAGGGGGAGGGGTATAATGGTAATTTTTAAAAAAATAATAATAAAAAATAAAAAAAGATCTATTTAATAATTAAAACTTAGAGGTCCTAATGTTATAATGTGGACCTGTGCGTTATTAAGCCTTAAACTTAGAAATTTAGGTGTAATTTACCATAGAATTTAATATGCAGATATTTTTATTTTTTTAATAAAGTAAAATTTACTTTTGAAAGGACTTTCCTACCAGCACAAAGAAGAAATTCAATAAGAGAGGATTTATGCACTCTTGGGTGCCTTCCTACGATACAACACGATTGTTGTTGTCGTATAAGTATAAGCGTATTTATAAATATTAGTTTTATATTTTATTTGTTTATTTATTATTATTATATTATCACAGTAAATTTAAGGCACGATTTTGATTGAATCTTAAAATCTTAAATTTTTAATTTTACTAATTTTAAGTCTAATTCAATTTTCAAAATCTTAGTTTTGAGTGGCATGTATGTGGAAGTTTTTTTTTTAAACTGACATTTTTTGTAATATTCTATGATCCTAATATAGAGATATTATTCGTTTTAGACTTTCAAAGAAGGTCACCATCCCAGTACTATTTTAGCCCAAGCACACTCAACTGTAGAGTTTTTCATCATTAGTCTCACAGTTTTACCCTAAAAGACGCATTTATTATTTTAGATCACGTTATCTAAGTTCAAAATTTTCCTTCATTTTTTATGTAGGACGATTCATTTTTGTTTCCTGTGTTTCTCTCATCATTCATTATTCGGCTTAGAAGTCTGCCAGGATCCGTATTTTGCCTCAGTGATTTCTTTCTCTTAGGACATCATCCGGAAATCACTCCCATCACTCTTCGGCCACGGGCGTCACTTTTTTTGTCTCCTCTTCAACCTTGCCCTTCACTACGGTGTCTCCTCTTTGCAGTGCTGGTGCTTCTGGCGAAGGTGGCAAAGATCGAATCAGAGGCGATGACGGAGAGCCTTCTTCTGCGACTTTCCCTTGCTCTGCGACCTTGTCGGCGCCATTGTCCCTCTGATCTGCCTCCTCCCCATGCTCACACCACCATTCTATGGCGTTGCAGTGAGAAAGAAAGTGGGAAAAATGTTAAGAGGGAGAAGAAGCAGGGTTTCAAGGCGAGCGAGCAATAAGGTGAAAGATTGAGAGAGAGAGAGAGAGAGAGAGAGAGAGAGAGAGAGAGAGAGAGAGAGGGAAGATTGGCAAAGGAAGAGAGAAAGGCATTATGGTAATTATCAAAATAAAGCAAATATTTAAAAAATAATTTTTGCCTACTTGTTACAGAAATTATTTTTAAAAACCTGTGAAAAATATTTAGGTCGACCTCGTAAACTGATTCAAAAATTTGACACAATCTCAATTTATATTTGACGTATATTTCAATAAAAAAATTAATCTTATTTATATTTAATAAAAATTTTAATATTAAAATATTTTTTTATTCACCTTCAAAATAATTCTTTTCAATTCCCAAATCTCACAAATCAAATTTATTTATAAGATATCTGGTTCAATATTTTTTTGTATTATATTATTTAAAAATAATTATTATTTAATTTAATAACATCTTTAAATAATTTTTTTTAAAATTATCAATTAAAAATAAATATCTAAATATCTCAATAATATAACATAATATCAACATAACATCAAACAAAATACCTCCTATTTGAATTTTAAATTTGTAGCCATATTTGATTGATTTAATTTTTAAAATTTAAAATCAAATTTGCTCCTTCTATTCTACTCACCAATTAAATAAATCAAGTGCATAGCAAAATAAATTATTGAATTCGACCGATCAATTAATATAATATTGACTGGGGCCCACTACTAACATAGCGGCCCCATGTTAGCCCCATAAATATTCGGTAGGCCAAAGCCAATAATTGTTCACACACCAAGGATGACAGAAAAGTGAGATAAAATCCAGTGCATTGGTAATTATCAAAATAAAGAAAAATATATATATATAAAAAAAACTTTGGCCTTCTCATCACTATAGAAAATTAACAAAAATATTTCAAAAAAAAATTCGTAAAATATTGATGTCAAGATCAAATTGAAAATTATTTTTTTTTATAATTTTTTTCATTGTCTATAAATTCTAAAATTAAAAATCATCTTGTTCTACATTTTATATAAATTGTAGTATTAAAAGTTTACATTTTATATAAATTTTAGTATTAAAAGTTTACATTTTATATATATTTTAATAAAAAAATTAATTTTATTTTATATTTAATATATTTATTAATATTAAAATAATTTTATTTTATATTATAATTTTTTTATAGAATTGTATATTATATAATATTAAAAAATTAGAACAATTCATTTAACTCAAAACCCTCCTACCAAACTGCCCCATAGTTTGCATGCCAATCAATTTGGTCGCTTGAATTTTAACTCGAATTTCAACTCAATTAGTTAGCAGTACTAAAAATTAAACCGTTAATCCGAATTTCTGTTGTCATATAATAACTATATACATATTTATACACATATTTAGGTATTTTAGTTATAAAATTATTTTATTACATATATATATATTAGACGAACTCAAATATTTATCTAGATTTTATTGTATTTGATGCATAAGTTCACACATTTTGGATTATCTTTAAATTTATACTCTTCTGTTAAAGGGAAGAGAATTTAATTTGGATAAGTTTTGATATTTCAAGTTCATTTTTAAATTTTTTATAAACAAGTTAAAATTATTTTGTTATATTTATAAGTTAAGGTATATTCCATAAATTATTAAAATTTATTTTTATAATTTGAAATATATAATGATTTTGTTCATAAAAATCACTTGGTTGATTAGATTAAAATCAGATTTGACTTGAATTTGATTGGTACCTAAATCAATTATGGAATGAAATTGATCGAATCTAAATTAAAACTCAACCAAGTTATCCATAGATTGGATATGGAACAAATTATTTTGGATCTGAACCGACTAGTTTGCAGGTTTGTTGGTAGCAAAAAAGAAAAAAAAAATCAAAAAAAATTATATATTTGATATTATAATCTACTAATTTTTATCTTTTATGTCTTATGTTATTAGCAATAATCACATTTTTTCATTCGAAGAAGAGCCCAACTTGACCTTCTTGATGCCTAACCAGCTGTTAGTTATAACCAAGGTTTTAAAAATCGGACCGGACCGGCCAGTTCAACCGGTCGAACCGTGAACCGGACAGCCAACCGGTCCGATTTAATTTTATAACCGAATTCTCTTAAAACCGATCAGAATCGGTCTAAATCGCTGTTCAACCGATCAACTGGTGAACCAGTATGGTTGGACCGGTTGAGTTTAAAATTAAAAAAAAACTTTGTTAAACTCTAGGTCCCTACCTCAGCCTCCGTTTTGCGGCCTCTACTCGCGTGACAATCACAAACTCGCAATTTTCCTTGCCTCGCACTTTCCTCTCTAGCCCCCATCCTTTCGGAATGATTTAGTATTTTAATATTGATAAAGCATATATTTGTTCAGATCTTTTAATGATGTACTAAATATTATACTCAATTTGTGATTTGTGAATATTTTGTTGGGTTATTGTTATTTCGATTTGCTTGAAATTATTTGGGTTATTGACATAAGATATTATTTATTAAATTCAATTATTAAACATTCATTTTATGTCTAATTATTGTGTTGATGTGTGAATAATATATATCTTAACTATATTTATATTATATTTTATTAGTTTTTTTAATTTTTACTTCATCCCGGTTCGACCCCGGTTCAACTCCGGTTCGACCATTGAACCTTGAACTTTTCAGTCTACCGGTTCTGAAGGCGGTCCGGTTTTCAAAACCTTGGTTATAACTAAATCTAATGGTGCTTTTTTTAACAAAATCAGCAAATCGCAGCCGTTAATCTCCAGATCTATCGGCCAATCATGCGTTTTTCTCAAGATCCCAAGCCTTAAATTTCCCAATGTACCCTCATGTGCCTTCATAACAATCGGACGTCTGGGATGAAATCATGGGACGGATCGACGGCCACAACGGCCCCACGACAGCCGCCGCACTTCAGAAAGGAGGGTGGCCGTTTGAGGTTTAAAACTAGCTCAGCGATGCTAACGGCGCCGTTAGTTACATTAGACGGCACGTCAAAAGATCCCGTGCCTCCGTCATGTCGCCGTTACACGGCGCCTCTCTTTTTTTCTGGATATTTATTTTCATTTTAGTGAGCTAAATTACATCAAGGTACCTTACATAGATACTAATTGCAAAACCAACCTCTTGGACTTCCAATCACTCCTAGAGCAATTCAGGATAATTCAAACCTATCTCATTCATTAACTCATTATTTGGTTAATGTTTAAAAGCCATCACAATTACGAAATGTCTATGGATTTCGCGTATAAATATTTATACAAGCGAAAAAGCTTTAAAAATTTATCCCAAATAAGCCTCCTGAGTAAAAATAGAAAAAAAATTTCTTATAAAGATAATAAGGAAGTCTAGAGTAATACTTCTCGAAGAAAATTATCATTAAAAAAAAGTTTTATCAGAGCTATGATTAATGTGAAATCTCGAGTTAGAGTTTGACAAAAAACTTTTGAAAATATCGATATATTTTAAAGGTAAAGCTAATAATTGACAATCTCAGAATGAAGAATGGTCAAAAACAAAGTTTCAAAAATAGAGTTTAGCTTATATTGAGAAGAGTACTTTTAGCTTAGTGATTTAATAGACACGATTGAAACTGATGTTTAGTTTTTAATGAGAAGCAAATCTTAGTTTAAGAGAAACGATATCCAGAACATGACTGTCTAATTTCGAAGGTGTTCGAAGAAAAAGATAAAAGTAGAATCTAACTTCATGGGGATTTCTCCAAATTTTAAGGACTTGCTAATTCACTAAGAAAATTTTTTCTTAATTTAATTTGAATGCATGCTTCTAGAAAGCTAAGAAATCTCACATGATTATGTAACATGGCTATATAGACTTATAAATAATTATAAAGTAAGGGTCACATCAGTTCATTAATAAATTACATAACATATATGGAATAATAATGTGCATATACATCTTTAGAAGATTACATTAAAAATTATTACAATTCTCTCGCTATGAAAAGGCAGTAGAGTGAAATTTGCTACAAAATAATTGATGTTGTTTACGAGAAATTCATATGGAATGAAGTAATAAGCCCATGATGAAGAGCATTAGAAAGTATTTAAGTAGTTACATTCAACAGTGTTGATTTGAAATAAGGTGATTCAGTCTTTAAGTTCGATGATAAAAAAAAAAGTTAAAAAAGAGTTTTATATTTTCATATAAGTAGTTTTAGATATATAGCCCTGCGAGAAAGCATAAATATCAATATATAGCCCTGGAGTCATTAGTAATTGATTTATTTCTCATATAAATATCTTATAGTTAATGTAAGATCTTTAGAATAGTATAGTTCACACTTTTGTTCTTACGAATACAATCAAAAAATAAGTTACTAGGTCTTAAAAAAGCTGTTATTATTATTATTATTATTATTATTTTGGCTTGCACTGGTTTTTAGGATTTCTACAGTAATTTGGTATGTTTGTAAGTTCTATTTTAGGCGATACCTGCTAGTAATTAACCCTTTTAATTTTTTCTTTAATTTTTCCAGCCTCCGCCGCCCCTTCAACGGGCGAGGTTTTTTGAAAGGCTCTTGAGCTGGCCAAAGCTTTCCTTAATCGAGGGTTTCGAACCTCTCTTCTCTCTCCTTCGATGAGCTTCTCGCCGATCTCAGCCTCGCCAATCTGCTGGCAGGTACTCAATTTCTTGATCGTTTTCCCGATTCTTGCAGTTTTGACTAGCCGTTAGAAAAATTCCTATTCTTGAATATCGATCGCCGGCGAAAGCGTTACCTTTTTTTGATTTTCATGTTAAAGCCCGATGTAATGAATTTTTTCTCTGGATTCAGTAGTAAATATGCCTAGAATTTTTGCTTTGGAATCTGTCGGTGTGGGAATTGTGGTTTCTCTGTGGTGTTTGTGGTCAGGTGACTTTTTCCTGCTGACGTTAGGGTTTTGGGGTTTGTATATCTTGACTGCAGTTATGACTGCTCTGAAGACGGAAGAAAGTTGTGTGGAGAACAAGCAGTCAGTTACTGCATCCGGGTCGTCGATCTCGGAAGGGAGCAATGGACTGTCGAGGTCGTCTCCTGCTGCTTCCAGTCCTGTGACTTCGTCCCCGTCTCATAGGTGATTCTTAAGTTCTGGATTTGAATTTATGGTGGTTCTGTTTCTTTGCGTTCTTGGTTTTTCGTTTTACATGGGAAGGCCTCTCCTCATTTAATCCGAGTTAGGACTTTAAGAAAATTTTCTTTCTTTATTACTGAAAGGATGTTATTTATGGATTCTCCATGCTTTTATAGTTCATCAGCTTCTTCTGGTTGTACTGTACATAGATTTATGTTGAGTATTGCAGGATATGATAAATTCCATTCCAAGAAATAAAATTCAGGCCTAAATCACACGACATACTATAAACTTTGGTTAGAATGATCCATACTGTCCAGTTATGACATCTTATTTTGTGGCAGATTTTTATGGTTTTATTATGCTTTTAGTTGTTGGGGTCCGGTGCCTTAATTGTCCAATTGTAAGTGCTTTTGTTCACATCATTATTAAGCCTGATAGCTAGATGTTTCTGCTCGCGATTAAGAACCAGTTCTTGTGTTTATTATGGACATGAGGGCCTTTGCAAATTTATATGATGGCATGTGGGTGTTGCACCCAGCTGAGTTCTTGCTGAGGTGGACAATATCGCGAAACTAGTCTTGGTCTTTAGCTGGAATTAATTGAACTTAGCCTAGGCTTCATTTCAATGCTAAGTCTCAAACTAAGTATTGATAATATTCTGAAATGAATATTTTTACATAATATATTTTTAATTCTACTGTATATTCATATAATTATTGTTATGCCTGAGGCCAGTGTGTCTAGGCCCCACCTAATATTAGGAATGTTATTGAAAGACTAATAGGTTTAGATTCTGATGCCCAATGATCTGACAATTTATGCACATAATAATTTCTCATTCTAACCATATTTTAGCTAAATTAATCTCCGACTAGGCTAGAGTAGCTTTTCAGCTTGGGGGTCAATCTTGTTTTCCAAAACTAAGTGACTGATTGTAGACATTAGAAAAATGGTGTGGATTAATGCACAAAACCAATGCATTTCACAAAAACTTATGACCAGTGTGTTGACCTTGGAACTGAGTGCCGGTTAATTAATGTCCAGACCGTTGTAGTAGGAGAGAAAAGGCAAAAAAGTTCTTGGGCGGATTGGAATAGAATAACATGCTAGATATTTGAAAATATCATGTCCATAAATAGAAAGCTTGTCTTCTAAACAGATAATATGTTTATTTAGCTTTATTCTTTTTGGTTCAGATTAATTGTTCATATTGGGGTTGATGAGATTGACACATGATAGTTTTCTTTTGCAGCTTATGATAGTAGATTAGCTTTTAACCTGTTAACCTGAGCTTGTGTTGTTTTTAGCAGTTGCAATTGAGGGAAATTAATTTTCTTATATGTTTCATTTCTAATTACTATTAATATATGTAGGAGGACAAGTGGTCCTATAAGACGAGCTAAGGGTGGTTGGACGCCAGAGGAGGTACGCATGCACATTTTCAATCCAAGATACTCGTTATAATACTTTTAGAGGCAGCCTCTTCATGCCAGCTAACTACATTTGGTTTCCATCATTACTTCTCTGACTGCAAAATTCAATTGACATTTTGAAGGCAAAATATTTTCTGGGTAAATTAAATTCAGATTCCTGTGGTTAGGTTATAATATCACGTTGGTTCGAGTTTTAAAATTTTTAATATTTGGACCCTTGATATAGGTTATTGTTCTCATTAAGGTCCCTAAGGTTATATTAAACAGTTCATGTAGGTCCATTTAGATGGTTTATATTAATATTCCATTAAGAAAAAATAAAAATAAAAGTTTAAGTAAAATTATTATACTACCTTTCAGTGGATTGCGAGTGGTTGTGGCGTGGCGAGAGAAAGGAGGGGGCAACTACAACTCCGCCCCACCTTTGCTAGCTCACAAAAGCAAGAAAGTAGAGGGAGAGAGGGGTGGGGTAGCTCTGACACTGCCCTCTTTGCCATCTCAAGATGCATAGAGAGAGAGAGAGAGGAGAGGGTGGCTGCAACGTTACCCCTCCTTTGCTTCTATGAAAGGAAAGATAGAGAGAGGGAAGGAGAGAGGGGGGCGACCCCTTCTCTTCTTCGGCAAGAGGGAGGGAGGGAGGGAGAGAGAAAGAAGGGGATGCAGTCACCCCTTCTCTCTGCTTTCGCAAGATGCATAGCCTCCTCCTCTGCTTCCACGAGAGGAGAGCGAAGGGGGAGTGAGGGAGAGGGGAGAGGGGAGAGGGCAAAATAGTAATTTACTAAAAAAAATTTTAAAGATTAAAAGTAATAGAATGATCTTATCGATATAATTAACGTGATTCTAAGGCCTAGATAAAATCTTAAAACATGGACCTTGGTGATATTATATCATAACCTTAGGGACCTGCATGTTAGTGCCCATTTTTTTCAATCTTACAGGGAATTAGGTGTATTATTGATTATAGTTGTACAGGAAATATTGTGCCGGATTGTACTGTCCTGTAACATTAAAACTTGTTTTCTATCTTATTTATCTACCTTTTATACTAAAAAATTGTTCAGAGTAAACTTGCTTGCTTTTATCAGCCTGCATTCTCACGCAGCATAAGCTTTTTTCTTGGTGGATAATTGGTTCATTATGGCATGGTTTTGTTTGAACTTTTTATGACTTGCAACAGGATGAGACACTTAGGCGCGCAGTCGAATTACACAAGGGAAGGAGTTGGAAGAAAATAGGTTTTCTCTTGCTCTTTTTATTTCCGCTGTTCAATTTTTTCATTTGTTTTAATCAATAATCCTTCGTTTGACTCCTGTAGTCTCAGTTTTTGTAGAAAATTTTTCGTAAAGCATGCATGCTTCTATCTGATGCGCATGTTTCACTGCTTGATACTGGAAAGCATTCATCAAACGTGTCCTGATTTTGTAGATTAGTCATTTAGATGATTTCTATACATTTGAAGGATAAAAATCGATCTGTGCAGTCCCTGGCATAGAATCCTTCTGACCCCTTTTACATTGCAAAAGCTTCTTTGTTTGGCCTTCTAATTAAAAAATAGGCTAAGCAATGTTTTTCTTGTAAGGTCCTTATGCCATTCTCTGCGGTTGGATAGGATCTTGTGCATGCATGTAGTTGAAATATTCCAGTGAGCATGTCCATTCTCCATTTTCTATTAGTAGCCAACACGTGCAGCTAATATAGTTGCTTGTCCGGAATTTGGACAATACCTTGATTTGTTTGACAGCTAGCTAAATTCCTAATGATAGATACCAAGAAAGTAACAAGCCTTGGCGAAAAAAAGAAGTGTGGTGAGTTGTGGTTCAACTTAAATGTACCAAAATGAGTCCATATTATATCATGCATGCATGCATGTTTTTATTGAAACTTTTGCATGCATGTTTTGGAGTATCATGTTACTGCATGATAATCTCTATTTAATGCTGGCCTATTTTATTTCAATATCTTGCTATTTAGTTCTGAGCTTCTCATGTTGGGAGCATGGGATGGTTTGATATTTTCCTCTGTTGTGCAGCTGAATCTATTCCAGATAGGACAGAAGTGCAATGTCTTCATCGGTGGCAAAAGGTTCTTAATCCGAACCTTGTAAAAGGTCCATGGACTCAAGAGGTCTGTTACCAATTCTCTATTGATTGAATCTTTGTTAGAGTCAACAATATGTTTCTTGTCTAATTGTGAGACTTACATGCAGGAAGATGACATAATCGTTAAACTTGTTGATAAGTATGGGCCAACAAAATGGTCTGTGATTGCCAAGTCTCTTCCAGGACGCATTGGGAAGCAGTGCCGAGAAAGGTCCTGGGATTTTCTTTATCTACATGAGCCAAAACCTTACCATGTTTGTGATTTATTTTACTATATAAATGACACCTTCACTCTACTTTAACCATTTTGTTACCATCGTTTTCACTCTACTCTAATCTTTGCTTTACAAATTGTTTCTTAGGAAGAGATTCTCAGTAATAATAATAATAATTATTATTATTATTATTATTATTATTATTATTATTATCATTCGAGTAGCTCCAGTATGTAGTAGTTGGTATTACTTGAAAAAATAATATTGTCTATGTATCTCATAAGCTGTTGACATGAATGCACTTGTAAAAATTTTTGAAATTGTAGTGCACTGTTCTACCATAGAAGTAGCCCTAATCTCAATTTTTTGGATGAGCGTTTACTGAAAATATATTAATGAAACAAAAAGTATCTCGACTTTTCCTTCTTGTGATGGTTGTGAATATCAATCTGTACTGACCTTGTAAAATAAAATTAAAAAAACAATCATAAGAATTAGGTGAGGCAGTAAGGGAAGATTGCAATCATGAGAAGGCTGTAAAAATTCTTTTTTTTTTTATAATTGGGAAGGCTGTAAAAGTTAGCCACACAAAAATGAAAAACAACAGTAACATCAACAACAACATGCTTTAATCCCAAAAGTTAGTTGGACAGTTACGTAGAATTTTTTTTCTTGGAAGTTCTATTGAAGCAATGCTCTATGTAAGCACGAGTGAATTGTGGTCATGTCTAATGATCATATTTCCATTATTTTTTTTGAGTTTTTTATCTCCTTTACATTTGTGATTGGATACCCATCACATTTACATTTCAAGAAGGTTACATGGGACAAACCACCTCAAGCGCAATTACTTATCTTCTAAGTGTCTCAAGGTTGGGCCCTATATTAATCTGACTCAAAATTTTCTTATTTGAGTCTACACCATTAAGTTTCAAGTTAGATTCATGTTGAAAAATCTTCAGCTTGGATTCAAAGTTGACCCGTGAACCCAAATTGTCATCCCTGCCCCTTCCTTTCTAATGCTTTTCCCTTCAACTTAACATGTTCTTATCATATCGAACTTCTTTTGCACTCCATTTTAAACATTCTGCCTAAATTTTTGATTTGCCTTCTCATCTATATTGTCATACTAGGTATAATGAATTCTAGGTATTTTAAGAGAACAAATTGTCCATCTAATCTCACATAGTTGTCACATCTTTCTAAGGGATTACTAAATGTGAAATTCATGTACTCATCTTTTACATGATTTGAATTTCTCTATTTCTAGGGTGTTTCTACAAAGTTCTAATTTCTCTATTTGAATTTCTCTAATTTCTAATTTCATCGCATTGCCCAATAGTAGCATTTACTACAAATTGTTGCCTGCAATATGATCACTCGATTTTTCTTTCACCAATGTGAAAAGACTAGGACTCAAAGTATAACCTTAGTGTACTCCTAACTTAAAGGAGAACTCCAAATATTGGTTAGTATCCCTAATACCAGTGATTACTACATTTTATTTTTCTTTGAGAAAATCAATATAGCTGATGGACCCACATCTCTTTTAATGCCTAACAAAGAATCTCCTTCGGTAGTTTGTCATATACTTTTTTCCATGATCAATAGAAACACTATGGTCTTTTTTTGGTTCTGTGTATTTTCTTTCAATTTTTTTAATTAGAGCGATAGCAGTTATTGCACTAATTTTTTGGACATAAGACCAAAATAGTTATTAAATATTATGGTGATTGTTCGTAACATTTGTTCAGGAGCCTTTTCTGAGCGCTTGGTCTATTTATAGTTATAGTATTTTTCTGTATCGCTCTTGTTCTTGAAAACAAATAGTGGAGTACTTTTCCTTCACTCATCACGTAATTTTTATCGTTTAATATCTTGTTTAACAATCTCATGCTTCACCCTGCATTGATGTCATACGTACAATTCCACACTTGGATAGGGATCCTGTTAAGCCCGTAAGCTTTACTAGACATAAAAATGCTTAACTTATATAAATTTTGATTAATTATGAAAGACCACTTACAATGGAGAGAAACAGATAAATAGGACCTTTCAAATAAAGGGATAAATAGGCTATAAATGAACCAGTGTGAGCCAAATTTGTTCTTGTCAAGCTTGTTTTTTTGTTTTTGGTGAGCTTCAAATTCTTGTTCATGCTCGTTTTTTTAGTTTTTATCAAGATTGAGCTATTATCAAGCCATTGGTGGCATTATAAGTTCAATGAATATGAGTTTCATTTTTTTGAATGACGCATGATAACAACAAATTTCTGTTACTAATTTGAAACCAAGTTATGACTTGTTTTTAATTATAGTGATTGAAAAATTACTGATTACACTATCAAATATGGGTTTAAATCCACAAGATATCTTTTATATGTGACCTTATATTGGAACCGTAGAGGCACAACAAGTTGTACAAGATGGAAAGCCCAGTTGAATTTCTGAGAATCTGATACGTTGACATTCTAAAGTCTATGACCATGCATGCATGGGTGCTTTATTTTTTGGCTCTCTTCTGTGGATGGTTTATTAGTCTTCAGATTGTTCAAGCAAGGGCTTCCTTGCTTACGTATTTTGAGCTTCATAAAATGGAGCTTTCTTTTCATTTTTGGACTTTTCGTACTTGCTTACTGATGAGAAGTTTACATTGTGTTTAAACATCAATATTTATGTTATCTACTCTAGAGTTCGAGGTCCCAAAAAAAATGCAGAACTGCCTCTCAAATTGATCATGTACAGCCTTGCATTTTAAAATCACTTCATGTGTAGCCATAATGTGGATAGCATTTCTCCTTTTGAATATGTTATTGTATACTTCATGTATTTTTCACTTAAGTGTAATCTTTGATCCACCGTTTGTATTACTGTAGCTCAATGACCCACCATGTATACCCTTATGGCTTTCCTTGATTCAATCGGATGATTTAACGTTTAATAGGTGGCATAATCATTTGAACCCGGAGATCAGGAAAGATGCTTGGACTCCTGATGAGGAAATGGAACTTATGAAAGCCCACATGAAGTATGGAAATAAGTGGGCTGAAATTGCAAAGGTGTTGCCTGGAAGGTATTGATTTTTCACAAGTTTATTTTTCTTATGTCAAGTTTTAATCATTTGCAGTTAAACTTTGATATGGATGTAACAATGATGAAAATCTATGATGCAGTTATGTGCAATCTTTGTAGAATTATATGAAGGCAATAGTTAAATAATTGTATGATGTATTCTCGAGCTTATGGGTTTTATGGTTGGCGACTATCGTCAATGTCATCATCCAGCCGCCATCATATCCTTTGTTAGGTCACAATTCAAATTCTTTTTCACACATCATTCTTGGCTAAACTTTATGCTATTATATTCAGTTCAGGGCAGTTGTATTGAACTATTTTAGCTGTGTTATATGAGGCCTACCCTATGTATGTTTCTCTCAACTTCTTGCCTGTCATACTTCCTCAAACTATCTTTATTCTACCTGTTCTTCCCTATTTATGTGTCAGAATAGTCTCTGGTTAGCTTCTTTACCACCTTGCCTTTGGCAGCTGTTATACCCGTTTGCTCTACTATAGATTTGATAGTTTCTCTTTCTACTTTTGTTGCACATCCCCTGAAGTTAAGTACTTTCTCTAGTATGACTAGATGCTTGAGTCTTTTTTCTGCACGCAACTAATTTCTGCTGTTTCTTCATATGCTGCTGAGCAAGTTGCTATTTCCTGTAAAGCATCCTTGGTCCTTTCTTTACTTCACATGATAAGGCTCATTAGTTTGACTATCTTTTACATGCTAAGCAAGACCTCTTGTTCTCAAAGAACAAATAAGTGTTAGTTAATGTAACAAAGATAGGAATCACCATTGCAAAGAATGATTTTCTTAGTTGGGGGTAGTAGTTTTACCAAGAAGCTGAAGCTCACGATAGAGCAATCCGCTCTTTTTGTTCTATTGAGTATTTTGTGGACCTTGAAAGGATTTTTTTTTTGTTGTTACAATATTCTAGTTTGTGTTGCTTAACATCTGATAATTTGAACTTCTGCCTCGTAGCTAATTATCTCTCTCATATAGGACTGACAATTCAATAAAAAACCATTGGAACAGTTCCTTGAAGAAAAAGTCAGAGTTTTATTTGAAAACTGGTAAACTCCCACCTGTCAATATTCCTGTTAATAAGCCTGTAGTTCCCATTGCTGCCAAAGATGCAGCCAACTCCAGTACTAGGCAATTTATTTATTGCTCTAATAAAGTGTTAGATGCAAATGCCAAGACTATTTCAGAAACCTTTTTTACTCCTACACTACCAACTGATCCTTGTGAAGTGGATGAAAAAAAAGATTGGATGGTTGCAATACCAGTGCAAGTTTCTGATTCACATGCTTCAGTGGAACCAGTAAGAGGATCTGATAATTCTGATGCTCCAGAATGTCAAGCCTCTACTGACATGTTACATCACAGATCCGACTCAAGATTAAAGTTGGAGGATCGTTCCTTTACCACAGCAGTTCACCAAATTGAGGAACCTTTGGGAACGATAGCTGGCTCACCTCCTGATAAATATGGTTCCCTCTGCTATAAACCACCTCAGTTAGAAGATCTTGGTGTTTTTTCATCTTCTTCTGTCTTATTAGAGCACAGTTCTACACAGCCAATGTTCACACCTGGGATATTTTCTTCTCCCATCAGTTGTTTGACTCCATCCTTTGTCAATGTTGCAAGTTCTATGGAGCGAAGTGTTGAATCTATTTTGAAAAGTGCAGCTAGAAGTTATCCAAACACACCATCTATTATAAAAAGGAAAAGAGAATTGCATACACCACTCCCCCCTGATACCATGCAAACAAGTGAAACCAGAATAGAGGATAGCTGTACTTCTAATGAAGGAATGGTTGATAGGAGTACAAAAGGATCCGGTTTTTCGGCATCAAAATTATTTTCAAGCTCCTCTTTTGTTTCTGGACTCCCATTAGATAATGCAAAGGTTTACAATGTTTCTCCACCATATCGGTTACGAACTAGGAGAAAGGCAACTTTCAGATCAGTGGAAAAACAGCTTGATTTTACATCAGAAAAAGTACACATTGATGGGAACTCCAACTCTACATGCTTGGTAGTCAACAGGAATTCATGTAGCCCTAGAAATGTGAATGTATTGAGCATGCAGGGCATGAAGCTTAATGATAGTCCTACCGAATGTGATGAAAATAACTTTTCACTTACCGCTGAGTTGGGCGTGACTTAATCCTGAGAATGTAAGTTTTATTGGTTTCTTATTTTCTGTGTGTATGTGTTTTTTTTTATTTAATGCTTGAGACACTGCTTATTCATTTAAACTTCAATAACTGAAAATCCTGTGTGACATTATGGCGATTACATTTAGTAAAACTTTAATCAATGGCACGTCTTTTTGAAAAATCTGAAAAGGTGTGGGTGTGGCAATTAACAATAAGTTGTGTTCAGATTCTTTTTGAGGAATATCTAGCATAGAATTAGTGGGCTAGAAAGGAAAGATTGTTGGATTACAAAAAAGGTTTAACTGCGTATGCATCCCTCCTTAAGAACTATTGGAGAGCCTAATTTCACATATGATCTTTTACATATTATGGATAGGGTTAGTGTTATGGATGATGATGATATTTGTGGTTGCTAATAAGTATTTCTGGTAAAATGAGTCACCACAATTTTGGCCATAAATTTTCTTGAAATTCTCTCTATGTCCGTGGGTTGCATTGGCGAGCAAGGCATCATATATCCATAATTAAAATAATATAATCATTTTTCAACTAGTTGTCTTCTATTTATCAAACGAAGGGCTTGTAGTTATCTCATATGTTTCCTTATCCTTCTTATTGGAAAAGTATCTTTTGTTTATACACGCTGTTATTGTCCTATTGAAAAATCGAAAGATTTGACTAGGGAAAAAATTACACCGAGAGCTCTTTAAAATGGATGCTTATTTTTTGAAGTAAATTTCTAAAATTCCAAATATCTAGTAATTAGGTTTTGTGCTTTAAATTCTTAGTAATTAGATAATGCATAGCATGGTCCTCCATGTAAGTAATTAGCATTCAAGGAATTCATTTGATGTATTTTGCCTTTAGGGTTCTGTATGATAATAATATTAACAACATATATTTGTAGGAGAATACTATGTAGTCCAAAAGAGTTTTAGGACTTTTATAGACATTTGTTTTGTACATTGGATGGGTAAAAGACAATGCACCCATCCAATGGACAAAATCATTGCCAAAAAGTCCTACGACTTGTTTGGTTATTTATTGGGGATGTGTAACATTATCCATATTTGTATTACTCTCTTCATATTGGAGATATTTATGTTGATCGCTTTAGTCGTTGTATATCCGTTTAATCAATCATTTTAGTTATTGTTTTGTGATCCTTTTATTTTTTTTTACTAATGATATAATGAACTGGGAGCATACCATACTTCTATAACCCATTGAATATTGATGCAGTCTAGGGACTGCTGGGATAATTGTTCAACCGTTAGGTCAGTCTAGTTATTTAAGTTATTTGTTGAATCTGAGCTCAAGTTTGACTTGCTGTAGAGTTTTCCATCAAAAGTTTGGTATTTAGGAGATTTAATTCATTTGAAAAGTTTATGATTTTTGGACTTCTTTTTAGTACTTCAAGGAGATTACAGATCTTATTAAACAAATATGCAAATCACCCTGAGAATATTTGTCATGGAAGCTAATAGACCTAAAAAATATATGTATATTTAATTACACTGCCAAAATCTTTTTTTGCTGATAAATACACTGCCAAAATCTTAATCATGTCTAGATAACTAGATTATTTTTCCAGTGATTAAGCTTATACATGAAAAATGTATCCTGTTTGAATTGTGGAAACTTATAGACCTTGTTCATTAAATATACAATCTCAAGCACACACTTGTCTCGCATATTAGTTAACCTTAATATGTTTGAACTTATTCAGACAACTAAACGAAGAAGAACCAGATTCTGAGTATCTGCTGTTCACCAAGTTCATCGTTCTCTTACCGCCTTATTCTGGACCATGAATTCCAAATTCTTCTCTTTCCTGTGCCAATGTCTACATCCAGAATTTCCTTATTGCATCAATTCCATTTTGCAGGTTGATCTGTAATATTGATTCAGGAATATGGGACAGAGAGCTCCAAAGGTCAGAATTTTTTTACTATGATTTTCACAGCTTATATGGGATGTAAAAGCACAAACAGGATTTCATAAATTTTCCTCAATATTCTTTAAAATACCTTGTGTCTCTTTCTCACCTTGTATCATTTAGCAGAGAAGTGGTAGTGTATTCCCTGTATCAGAAGATATGGGTTCAGATAGTAATTGTGAGATAAGTGTTCTTTTTTTCAGCCTAAAATGTTAGAAGATCTGAAATTTATTTCTTTTCCTCAGCAGCCAGCACATAGAGAAATAGTCTCAATTTCATAGTTGTAAATATGTTGATTCTGATTCTTCCTTCCCTGTAAGAAATCGTATATGTTTTTCTAGGCTGTTCCTTCTATTGATTTGAAGATTTTTGTGGATAAATACTAGATAATATTTGTGCGTATTTGTTAGATTTAAGTTGTATTCTCAAATTGATCATGTTTAGTCCACATCAGCTTTTTTTTTGGTCATATTTCATTGTTTCTGCGCATTTGTTAGATTTTAAGTATCTGTAACACAGGTCCACATTTTTTAAATTATAACATCGCCTAGGGGTATAATGATAATTTTAAAAAAAAATTATATTAAAAAAAATATTTGATAATTTATTAAAATTCAGGGACCCCGATGTTAAATTTTAAAAATGTGAATCTGTACGTTATTAAGCATTAAATTCAAAGATTTGAGTATAATTATCCCTATGAAATATCATCCGTGTAATTTTATTTCTGTCTCAACTGTGTTTGTTTGCTTAGGATTTAATAAGCACATCTAAATAATTTGACATTTAAATGTTAGAACGTTTAAATAATACGACATAATATCAAGATAATATTGAATCAAATGCTTCCTAAATATTAATCAATTATTATATGTTGGTTCATTGTCATCATATCAAAAATTAAACTGAACTTTTGGGGCTCAAAAGTAATTTATTCTTAAAATGCATAGCCCTCGGCTTCTCTTCATGGAAATAGATGGTCATACTCTTCTGTTTTACTTATTTTGATTTTTGTTGATTTTTGACATCAATGATATGTTTGCAGATGAGGTGGTGTTGCACTAATTTAGGTGATATCTCTTATATAAAATCAACTGAGAACATTAATTTTAATCAGGAATAGAATGATTATTTCATGTTAATGAAATAAGTAGAAATAATTATTAATCCCCTCACTTGACTAAAATTCATTGTTTACCTGCCACAATAGTTTAAACTCTGAGGAATAAGGTCTAAATAGTTGATCCATTGAAAAAAAAAAACAAAAATGTTAATAGTTGAAAAAATAACAATAAAATACTTTCGAATAACTCGATTTAAAATTTATTAAATTTCTTAACTAAAAAGTAATTAAATTAATATAAGTTATCAAATTAAAAAATTAAATAAGTAGAATAATTTAATATAGATAATTTCACTTGAGCCTCTGAGGTTTACTCGATTTGTTATGCAAATTTATAATTTCAAAAACATGTCAGACAGATTTTAAAATTTACTATATAAGTCATTGTGGTTCTTAATATTTATAAAAAGCTTCTAAGGTCTAATTAAATATTTTTCGTTAAATATTCTGTTAAATCATTGACTGTTAAAATTTTAATTAAGAAATCATACTTTAATTGCATAAAGTATGCACTCATTTACCACCCTCACTTCACTCCAAACTTACAAAACATTAATATATACAAATGTTTGAAAACTTGTTTATTAATATTAAGCACTCAAAAGTCAGATTCTTGCATAATGAACCTAAAATAATATAAATTACAATTTAGCCACCATGTATTATTCTCATATATATTTCTTTTTGAGACATTAGGAAAAAGGGGAGCACATATCTAGAAAACAGGTTATGTATGTAAATGTAATTTTTTTCAAATGTTTAATATATTAAATAAGCAAAATTTGGGGAAAGCATCCCTTGTACTAACTGCATGAAACTACAGCAACATGTCTACTTACAATTATCAGTTACAATTTATAATCTAGCACTAAAGTTAATAAAATTAGCGAAGGACAATTACATACATACCATATTGAGAGATTACATTTACATATTAATCACCATTCAAAATCTATTTTGCTTATACCACTCTGTAATATTCAATAATATCATTCTATCAATATTGCTCATGACTCAAACACTTATAGTGGTAATTGACAGTGATAATTAGCAGCAGAAGATATAGTCGTCAGTAGTGGCCAATGGTGTGATCACAAACTGATATATAGTGATTAGATTACAGTAATGGAGTACCCAGTAGGATGCCCGTTGGGCCGACGTTAGTTCAAAAATCAAAAATATATAAATATAATCTTGCAAAGCCGTATGCATGTAATTATTTCAAATTAGGTAAATACTAAAACCAACCAATACCTACCAAAACAAAACCAGAATAGATTACTGTAGCTCACCAAAGAGAAAGAGAGGGGGAGAGAGATCTCAGCAGAATTAAACTACAGAAATTCTCAAATGGCTGTAATCAAATTGTCAGGATATCATATAATTTTCTCATTTACCACTAATTTCTTTGACTACATTTCATAAACAGGAACTAATACCACTCTCCACCCCTTCCTTTCACACTGCATGCTTTGAAATAATGCCTAAATTTTGATTGATAAGGATCCAAATAACATTACAACTAAAAGGTCTCCACTCCTCATTCATAATTTCAAAAAAAAAACTGATTTAACTACAGTAGAACTCACCAATAGAGATTACCATATAGTTTTAACAGAGAGAGGGGAGAAGAGAGAGCAGAGCTCCCACTATCCTCAATGGCGGCAACTCATCTTCTCCAGGAGCTTCCTCAACCTGCCATGCTTTGCTGACCACATCTCCCCCTGCTTCTGCTCCTTCATTTCAGCTTCCCTCCTCAGACCCAAAATCTGTTCCCTGTACTCGGCCTCAATTCTCTCCAATGCCATCGTCTCCTCCTCCCTCAACGCCCTCAACTTCATCTCAATCTCCTCCATCTTCTCCCTCCTCTTGCAACTCCTCTCTGCTTCCAGCTGCAACTCAACCCTCCTCAACCTCCATGCGGCCTCCTTCTTATGCGCCATCCATGCCTGGTACCCTTCCTCCACCTCCCTGCAACACCCGACAATCTCCGAAAACAAATCACCACGGTTCACATCATTTTGCTGAGAACCCACCAGACCCAACAACTGTGCCGGCAGCGTTGGTGAGGACAGGGTGAGAGCTACCGAAGGATTGGAGCTCGGTTTGTCAGAACACGCCAGCCATGGGGGCAGCAACGGCGTCGCTGCCGCCATGATCAGCGGCGAAGCAATCTGCCTCTCCTTCACCAGCTTCTCCGCGAAGCTCTCGAGGATTCGGTCGTACTTTCCGGGCTCAATTGGAGCAGATGAAGCTCTACTGATCTCCTTGAGCTCCCGCTGCTGCTTCTCCTTGAAAACCTCCCACCACTTGCCAAGCCTCTTGGCGGTGCGGCCGGGCACCTCGGCGGCGATCTTCTTCCACTTGTTGCCGTGTTTCGCCTGGAGGCGGATGACGAGTCGCTGCTCTTCCTCGGTGAGGGATCCCTTCTTGATTCCAGGCTTGAGGTAGTTCTTCCAGCGTTCAAGGCATGACTTTGCGTCCCGTTGGAGGGGGACGTTCATGCGCTGGGATACGAGGTTCCACTCTCGGGGTCCATATTGCTTGACATAAGCTCGGAGAACAGCGTCTTCTTCAACTCTCCAGCGCTGGCGTTCCTTCATTTGGAGAAGACATGAGACATCTTCCAGGATTCTTCATAACTCAGCTGGACTGGAACATAATGAAGCATTTTGAGAACATTTAATCTCGTAGAGTATGACATGGGAAAAAATACAAATGATGATGCCAACATATTAGATTGCAATATTCTGCTGCAAAATGCAGAAATAAGTAATTTTAGCATCAGAAAGTGCTTATTAGATATCCAAGATGCCGGTTAAATTAAATTGGTTAAGTTAAAAAGTAGATATTATAGTTAGACCCATCAATGCTCACTAAGTGCATGTACTTTGGTGGCAACATTAGACCAGAAAATAGAGATAAAAAGCCAATATAAAAATCTGTATAGAGTGAGGAAACAGTGGAGTACGATAATGAATGCATGAACAAAAATGATGATGGAGTTGCATCAGGCCAAAAATTTGGCTGCTAAGAAGAAATAAAAGCATTTATTGCAAGTGATCAACAGTATCACTAACAGTGCTGTGGAAGTTGCTGATGGATTGGAATAGTAATGAAAATTCTACAATTAATTTTGAAGACTACAAGTAGCTTATCAATAACTGCAGTGGAGGTACGTATGAATCGATTACTGCAAATGAGGCTTAGGCTCAGGGAAACTCTAAGAACCCACAGCAAAATTTCAGCTGCTTCTTCCATCCAAATTCCAAAGCAATGTAACATCTAGAGGGTAAGTTACAGGGCAAACCAGATACTGAAATTAAGTAATACAAGTAGTGTTTCTTCTAAGAATGAAGGAATCAAAGGTGTTGAAATTAATGCAGGGCAATTAGTAAAAGAAATGGCTGCCATTTGCACGAAAATACTGTTCAGCTAGCATCCAAAAAACATAAGAAAAACAATTTTCCGTTACTAAATGACATTTTTTTTTTCACATTCTTGGAACATATTGTAAAATATTATAACCTTGGAGGCAGATGAATTTGAAATGAACGCCAAGAATGAACATACTACAACTAAAGCTTAACATTTTAGTGCATAGACGTTATGAATAATTTCTCATCAAAACAGAATTAACCGACCCATCATCAGGTGTAATAACCTAAATTTTCTGAATTACAAGATGTAAAGCAATGGTAGTCTAGAACTTGAATCTTCACAGCATCATGGAAAATGAAGCTAATGAATTAAATGTGTAAATGAACGAAACTTTTAACACAGGAAGGCAAACCAAAGGTGCTAGTCTAAATAAAAATCAGTAAGCATAAAATTTGTCACCATCATTGACAAAAGGATGCCTAAAAACAAACCACATCCACAACTCAAGAGTCTTTTAGAAAGAATTGTCCCTTAGACTATATGTCAGTAAAATTTGAGAAAAGAATTGTGCGAAAAAACAGTGCAATCATCTGTAATTTGTAAACATAATCGAATAAAAATGGCGGGCAGTTTCCTCTACATTGTTAGCTCACCATTAACATCATGCCTCACTAATCAAACAAAACAACTTAATGCATTTCCCCAATTTTTGTGGTGTATGTCAAACTTGGTGCAGATAGCAGAAATCAATACAAAAAGCCAAAAGCAAACAATAACAATTAAGAATGATTGTCACTACCAATCTCAGCCACAAGAAATCGTTATTAAGCGCGCATGGGATCCAACAAAACCAACAACAATAGCAAATTTTCATTAAAATATAAAACCCCATTGTGATTTAAACACTTTGATAGAAAACTGAAAAACAAGAATAAGCTAAGCACAGGAGGAGCCTTTTTCAATTGCATACGAGAGGAACAACTTCCCAAAAACGCCCAAAAACATATTGAAAACGCATATCAAATCAAGAGTGGGAAATGTGTAAGCCAGAAAAATCCAGATGCTTCTCCCATCATCATCAACGGCGCGAAGCAGTCAAATGTACAACGGCTTCATCAATATAAAATCAGGAATCATCACACTAATGAAATCCAAACAAAAAATAATCTCCGCCAAAAATACCAGTTGAAAGCAAGAACTTCATTATACAAATCCCCAGCACCAATTTCAAGACAAGAAGATAGCGTAATTCGGTACATTCCTGCAAACTTAGCAAATCACAACCAAGAAGAGAGGAGATAGAGAGCGGAAAACAGATCTTACTGAGCCAATGATACTCTGACCGGAAGCGCCTTCCTCTCTTCTCTTCCTGAAAGCATTTGACGCCAAAGCGGAAGCAGAGAGGCTCAATGGAGGAGAAAAGATAAAGCGAGCCGAGGGCTACGAGCGATGCCCCTGGAGCTCTACTTATAGTCAGTCCACTAGGGCTAAAGTAGCAAGCGAAAATCTGACAGCAGCGTAAAAGAAGGGCACGCGAAGAAGGCAAATTAAAAGGTAAAGCCGGGCACCGAACTAGCCACTACGGTGACAGAATCGACCCCAATCTGAGGGAAGAGAGAGAGAGAGAGAACAGCGAGGCAGCGAGCCCACCACCACCGACGACGACGTCACTGCGGAATGTGCTGACGCAAGCTCGGCCGCGCGACGACACGGGGGAGACGCATCGGCGACGGAAGACAGAGGAGAGAGAGAGAGAGAGAGAGAGAGAGAAGCGGGGAAGGAGAGATTTAAAAAGACGGTGGACGATACGTCTTATCGCGGGGCCCCGAGACGCGTCGGAGGCGGACACGGAGAGGAGACGGAGGGAAAGGCAGAAGTCTCTCTCTAAAGCGCGCTCTCTCTCTAAAGCGCTCTCTCTCTCTCTAAAGCTTTCTCTCTCTATGTCTAGGTTCTAAGATCTGGCCGGTTCTTCTGGCTCCTCTCAGCTATCTCCATCTCGCGAACAGAGACGCGCATTTCATGCTGACGTGTCACGTGCGGAAACCGCCAACGTGGCACTTGCACACGTCGGCATCACTTCCTTCAGAAACGATTTAATTTGGGTTCGGGGGATAATTAATTATGCGTAATAAAATTTTAAATATCATCCATATAATATTCCTTCTAAAATATTTAAATTATATAATAACATATATTTAAATAATAATACAATATTTAAAAATTTTGTATTACATATTTCTTTCCAATGGTTCTTAAAATTAAATTTTTATTTTACGTGACTCCAATTTAAATTTTGAAATAATTAACTATATGCCACATCATTTCACTTTATTTATGCATTACTCATTCATTCTTAGTTAATTACGCTATGCACACTCAAAATATTATAAAATTTTACATACACACACTTTCACTTGTTTCTATTATAATGAGCAATTATAATTTTCTAATAACCTAACTATAATTAGGTTAAAAAAAATCTGAACCGTTCATTATATTATTTTAAGGATATTTAAATATATTTTGAGTGAAAATCTTAAAACTTTGATGTTTAGGTTGTGGTAAGGGAAGGAAACATCGGCGACGTGAATTGATTTTAGAACAGATCAGCGTTTTAGTGTGACATCGAGGAAGAAAAAAAAATATATATTATAAGGGTAAAAATATAATTTTAATGATTTACTAATGAAATAATTTTTTTTTTCAAATAGATTTTGACTAAATTTTAACTTAAGTGTGTGTATGTAAGATTTTATAATATTTTGAGTGTGCATAACATAATTAACTAAGAATAAATGAGTAATGCATAAATAAAGTGAAATGGTGTGACATGCAGGTAATTTTCCCTTAAATTTTTTCATGCATGATTTTAAACCCAAACTTTTTATTTCATATGAGTCTATAAATTTAATAGATATTTGCTTAATAAAGTGACTCGCATATTGTGCACAAAATAAATTTATTATTATTTTGACTCATAAATATCATACAAATTATTCATAAAAAAAATTATAACTATTTTTTAATTTTTTAGTTTTTAAATTTATATAAAAACTCTTTCATTAAGCTTGCTCTTATCAAGCTAAGTATTAATAAAAAAAATAGATGCAATATTTATTACTTAAGAGAGTAGAGATGGCAATTAAGAAAGAAATAGAATGCTTCACATAGTGGTGGCAATTTTGTTCAACTTAATATTTTATTTAATTTTAAATCGACTTAATTATTTTATTGCTCCAAATTAATTGGCTCAAAAATAAATTTAAGATATTATAAATATATAGAAAATATTTTTATACAAATTTATTACATTAGAGAATAAATTGATTTTAGGCTCCTGAAGTTCGATAGTCATTATATGTTGGCCCCAAATTTAAAATTAATTAAAACTAACTCGATTGAACTCAACTCGAGCAAGATCTAGACGTAAGGCCGGCACGGTGGGCCCGTTAGAGGGGCAGGTTAAAGATGGACTGACCAAATCTCATCCTAAATCAAACTAGTAAGATGAGTTATTATATTTATTTTTATAGCATGATTTATTTTATATATTAGGTGATTTTATACGTAGGTTCTCAAGAGTACTTTACATTATATTTTGGTCTATTTGTTTCAAACTTACACACATATTCGTAATTTATAAATTAAATTAGAACAACACTCTCTTTATACTATTCAAAATTATTTAAAATAATAAATATAAACTATATGTCCCATCTCATTGGCTTGTTGTTCTTACACTTTGCAAAGTATGTGTAATTTATATTTTGTGTTTTTCAGAATAATTCAAACAATAATATATATATATATAAATAATGAAATGTGCAGTTTGACAGAAAAAAAGATGGAAGTTATGTATAAACTTTCAAAAAAGTTTAATATTCATAGACTATAATGATAATGCGTTTGGCTTAATATTATCTTAATATTATATTACGTTATCTAAATATTTTAATTTTTAAATTGAATAATAATTTAGGGAGCGTTTGGTTCGTTGTTATTTTTATGTTATGTTATGTAATCTAAATGTCATGACGTATAGATGTCATCTTTTGATTAATAATTTTATAATCTAATTAAAGATTATTTATAGATATAATTAAATTAAATAATTATTATTTTTTAAATAGCATAACATAATACCAAGATAATATTGAATCAAATGTCTTCTTAATGAATTTCTAAAAGATATCTGCACATATTATAAAACTAAATAATTACCTAAATATAAGCCGTTTAAAGTTCGAAGCTACTTGAAATTTTGTAACAGCTTGAAGTTGAAGTCAACTTCTCAATAGCATGTATTTTGAGCAGCTCGAAGGAACTTTAAATAGCTTAAAAATTTCAAACTGCTTACATCCTAAAAACTTTTTGGATGATTTTTAAGTTCAAACAGCTTAAACTGTTGTCAAACAGACCTTAAAGGCTAAACTCCAGAGGACCCAGTGACAACTACTTTGGCTTGAGTATGGTTAATTGAGGTACCTGTTGCGGTGAGCGTGGCGCGGAGGCCAGGTGGGCCGAGTCACACGCTTACGTCCAGCACCCTGCCGGACAAGTGATGTATAGCTATCGAAAGAGAGTTGGGATCAACCTGTAACGCTAGGGTGCTATGTGTAATAAAAAATTTAGTAGCACCCATCATATCAGCAATTGCTTTTAAGAGAGTTGGCAAGCACTAAAGATCCTAGGCACTTGGTATCAGAATGGGCACGGGTTCGATCCTGGCAACGCGCTGGGGGGGAGAATGTTGGGGTGAGCGTAGCGCAGAGGCCAGGTAAGTCGAGTCACGGGTGTGGCGGAGGCTAAGTGGGCTGAGTTACACGCTCACGTCCAAGATAGGACCAGCCCAATTGAAGCATCACATTTCCGGTTGGGATGTGCATTAAATAATTCAAACTAAAAAGTTAAACTAAACCGAATTTAATTTAAAATCTATTAGTACAATTGGCTAATGATTTGATAATTAAATAATTATTTTGTTATGTAATTTAGGTTCGATTTCATATATATAAAAATCAATTAAACTAACTAAATTAGCCCAAGATATCCCAAGCCATTTGTGTTGTCATAATTAGGACAAGATCATGTTATCACCTAGGGGTGTGCAAAAATAACAAGGAATTGAGAATCGACCTGAACCCAACCCGAATCAATAGGTTCAGGTCGGGTCTAAAATGATTTGAGTCGGTTTTGGTTTCTAATCTATTTAGAATCGATATATTGAGTTGATTCTTAAGTTTAATAAATTTATTTAGGTAAACTGAACTGACCCGAACCGAACTGAACTTGGTGCACTGATAATTATAATTTAATAAATTATATGAAAACTCTTTCATGTATTATATATAATTTTATTTTTGTAGTTATTCACTCATTCACATATTTTTATATTTGCTATCTTGCTACTGAAAAAAAAAAAGTTTCGATGCCCGATATTAAATTAATTCTATACAGAGTAGTTTTAAGAAAAATACATTAAATTAGACTTAGAGCATGTCGAGGATGAGCGCATGGAGTTGTGAATTATAAACCAAACACGACTTGGATCAATGGTTCAAGTCTAAGTCAGGTATATGACTGCATGGATCGGTTTCTGTTCCATGAATAATGGAATCCATTTGGCTCGGGTCAGGTACGGCCTCCTATTCGATTCGATGTGCATGTCAATCTTACTTAGATAAATAAACGCGACTTGTGATATTACCTAAGGCTCTGTTTGGTGCGGCGATCAAAATCAGGACTAAAATAGTACTAGTTTAAAAAACAATAATAATAATAATAAATAATTTTTTTAATTATTTTACATATATTCTAATATAAAAAAAATATTATTTGAATATACATACTCAATAATTTTTAATATAAATATTACCTTTATTTCACATCCTAGATCAAAATACTCGATTAGAATATTTTAGTCTAAGATGTGAAATATAGTTGATATTTTTAT
The DNA here is from genome assembly GCA_019297695.1 of Apostasia ramifera. NCBI lineage: Eukaryota > Viridiplantae > Streptophyta > Magnoliopsida > Asparagales > Orchidaceae > Apostasia > Apostasia ramifera. The sequence goes on along the minus strand of JAEMOT010001963.1, from coordinate 7,530 downwards.
TAAAAATCGTTGAGTATGTGAAGTAAAATAGTCTAAGATGTGAAATATAGTTGATATTTTTATTAAAAATTGTTGAGTATGTGAAGTAAAATAATATTTTTTTCATATTATAATTTATGTAGAACGATTAAAAAATTTTATTTATTATTATTATTATTATTATTTAAACTAGTGTCATTTTGGTCGTAATTTTGATCGTTACGCCAAACAAAGCTTTAATATTCAATCCTATGTTCAACATTAATACGTTGTTTTCATACTCTCTTTTTCATGCCTATTATTCAAAATTAAATGTGTTTATTTTTTTGGGAGGTTTATATGCTAAAAAATATATATATTACCTTCATAAAATTTAAACTATAATATAATTGTATGTATTTGAGCTATAATGCAATTTACAAAGTTTTTTTGATACGTGCACATAAATATGTATATTTTAATTTTAATGCGTGAGAGATTTCAAGAGGAAATTATAACTTTCGATACAATGAGACCGAATTGGCGGCCAACAGAACTGAAGGAGAAAGAGCGTACGTAATTGGCCTCAACGGCACCGACAACCGCGAGCACATACTGCTTCGATGGGAGGAAAAGAAATTAAGAAGGCTAATTAACAATTATTGAGGCAACGATAACATGATTTAAGTTAAAAAAATAATTTTATTTATGTAATAATAATTTTATATTATAATTTAATTAAATTTAATTTTTAAAATTATTTACGGGGATGTGCAGTATTATTCTTATTATTAGGGGAAAAAAAGCCAAATTAATTAACTAGAAAGTAGATTGAAATAAAGGTATCTAAAATACTGGATCCAAATTCTTAATTAAAAAAAATAAAAAAAATATTGGATTCATAAATATGATATTAATTAAAGTCTAAAAAGAAAAAGATAATTAATAAAGTTCTACGCACGTAAATCCTTTCACTTTCACTTTCACTTTTCTCCGTACAATGAAAAGAGAGAATGGGAATTACCATTTATAGTCTCCGAAGAAGAAGAAGAAGAAGAAGAAGAAGAAGGAAGCGAGATGAAAGAGAGAAGAGAGAGAATAGTACGTAGAGATCGAACAGGGCAGAGGATCAGTATTATATTATTTGGCTCTGAGAGAGAGAGAGAGAGCGTGGGTAGGGGAAGAGCATGCAGGAGTCCGTGTTTCGCGGCGGAAAGAAGACAAGGTGAAGAGGGCGATGGGGACTCGACGATGCCGCATAGAGAGAGAGAGAGAGAGGTAGCGATCCTCCCCCACTACTGCCACGCTGTCAGCCTCGCCCTCGCCGTCTGGTTACGTCGCTTTCTCTCTCTGCAATTAGAAGAGAGAGAGAGAGAGAGAGGAGGAGGAGGATTGTATGTGAGAGAATTTATGCGTTCATTGGGGTAGGGCTGACAATTGTGCAGCAGGGCAGTAGAAATTAAGGTTTTAAAATTCGATTTAAATAGAGTACCATTTTTTAATAATTTTGATCAAATATTTGTTATTATCTTTAATTTTTATTATAAATCTATTAATATCTTGATTCAACGTCGATGCACGGTATTTGATTCATCGATTACGATGTTTAATTAATCATATTGCTTTTACAAAATCTCCAATCATTAACGACAATGTCCAGCTTCCTATAACATCGGCCATGATATTTAGTCATTCATGGGTTATTGCAGTAATATTAGTCGCGACATTCAACCCTCCACAACTATCGCTATCTCGTGTCAGCACAATTTCTACTATAGAATCTTTCGCATCACCGATTAATTACTAGGAGTTGCAAAGTTCTCAGTTACTAGTAACCTATCATTCAGTTCCTGTTAGCTACTCAGATCAAGAATCCGCGTGCTCTTGTCACTATCAATGGTACTCTTTCTTGAGCTAATTTAGTATGGGGCCAACAGTATAAAACAATTATAGTATTTCAGCCTAAAAATCCACTGAACACTACTTCAACTCATCTTTAAATATCTTTGAACAGAGCTCCAGAAAAGGATCAAGCTTATGACCATCACTGTCAACAAGTTTGTATTCTTTTTTTCTTTTCTTCTTCTTGTATTGGTCCTCTGAACAAACTCTTATTTGAGCTCTAGTGAAATTTTTTCTCTGACTCCCCGGTGGACATAAAGGAAACTATCTTTGAACCACCTTACATCCTAATTATGTATTTTTCTAGATTATTCTTGGCTCCTTTGCGTTAATGTTTTGAGCTAGAAACGTTTCGTGTCGCTAATTCTCAGGACTCCATATTTCTCTGTCAACAAAATCTAAATTTTTAAAAATTTTATCAAGAAATGATGAAAATTTTGATTGAAATGATATCGAGTTTCACGGAAAGCTGATTAATTTTAATAAATTTTAAAACTATAATAGGAATATGGGAAGGTGTTATTTATAATTATATATTTAAAATATAAATAATATATATATAAACATAAATATTTGAGAACGAAATAGGTAAAAATTAAACTATTTTTTATAAATTA
>JAEMOT010001962.1:249672-264285 GCA_019297695.1 Apostasia ramifera | reverse complement strand
TTCTTCTTCAATTCAACGTTAACGCAGTGAATAGTTGTAAAATCAAAATAAATATGTTGATATATTATAACTTTGCCTCTAAAAGTATCTAACAACCTAAAATAGATTGATTTACTTTCAGAATGTGTAATTATAAATATTTATTTTCTAATCATAGTATTATGCTAAAATGCCCAGATATAGACAACATCAAAGACATATTCTCTTCAAATACCTTTAAAAATGATAGAATACCCGTGTAATCGCGAGTATTCACTTAAAATAACTTATTATGCATTGAATCGTACTCTAAATGCCTGTATTCAGCTTGAATTCAACCTTAATGCAATGAGTAGTTGTGAAAAAGTCTTATTATTCAGATAAAATACGTTGATATGTCAAAAATCAATCTTTATAAGCACCTAATAACTTAAAATAGATCGATATACTATCAGAAATAATAGAATACTCATATAATGGCTAATATTCGGCTAAAATAACTTATTATTCAATGAATCATTCTCTAAATGCTTGTATTCGGCTTTAATTCAACGTTAACGCAACGAATAGTTGTAAACACGTCACTATTCAATTCAAATACCTTGATATGTCATAAATTATTCTCTAAAAATTCCTAATAACTTAAAATAGATGGATATACTGTCACAAAGATGTGTAGTTATCGGTATTATATTAAAACACAGTCATATATCCCTAATAAATCTCCAAATAACTGCTTTCGATTAAAACATAAAGACATAACAAATATTACTTATTTAATCAGAGTGTTATGCTAAAATACCTTAATATAGATAAGATCAAAGTCAAATTGCTTGTATTATATTGAAATACTAACAAAAATGATCGAATGCTCGTATAATTGCTAGTTTTCAAATAAAATAACTTATTGTGCAGTGAATCATTATCTGAATGCTTGTAGTCGGCTTCAATTCAACGTTAATACAACGAATATTTGTAAAAACATCACTATTCAACTCCAATACATTGATATGTCATAAATCAATCTAAATAAATGCAAATAACCTAAAATAGATCAATATAATATAAGAAATAACAGAATACTCATATAATTGTTAGTATTCAGTTAAAATAACTTATTATACAGTGAATCATTCTCCAAATGCTTGTGATTAGTTAAAATAACTTATTAACAGAATACTCATATAATTCAATCTTAACGCAGTGATTAGTTGTAAAATCAAAATAAATATACTGATATGCGATAACTTTGTCTCTAAAAGTGCCTAACAACTTAAAATAGGTTGATTTACTTTCAGAAATATGTGTAATTATAAATATTTATTTTTTAATCATTATATTATACTAAAATGCTTAGATATAGACAAGATAAAAGACTTAAGCTCTTCAAATACCCTTAAAAATAATAGAATACTCATATAATTGCCAGTATTTAGTTAAAATAACTTGTTATGCATTGAATCATACTCTAAATGCTTGTATTCAGCTTGAATTTAATCTTAATGCAACAAGTTGTTTTGAAAAAGTCATTATTCTATTCAAATACATTGATATGTCATACATTAGTCTCTAAAAGTGCCTAATAGCTTAAAATAGATTGATATACTATCAAAAAAATGTGTAATTGTCGTTATTTTTTTAAAACTCAATCATCTGATCATAATAGATCGTCAAATATCTGCTTTCAGTTAAAATATAATGATATAACAAATATTAGTTGTTTAATCAATGCGTTATGTTAGATTAACAGGAAGCATAATAAGGATCTCCAGAAAATATATGAATCATTCTCTTCAAATCCTATCAGGAATAATTGAATACTCATATAATTGCCTGTAGTCAGTTAGAATAACTTATTATGCAATGAGTCATTCTCTAAATGCTTATATTGGGCTTCAATTCAACTTTAAAGCAACGAATACTTGTCAAAACATCACTATTCAACTCCAATATGTTTATATATCATAAATCAATCTCTATAAGTGCCTAATAACTTAAAATAGATTGATATACTATCAACAATAATAAAATACTCATATAATTGCTAGTATTCAGATAAAATAACTTATTATTCAATGAATCAGTCTCTAAATGCTTGTATTCAGCTTTAATTCAACGTTAATGCAATGAATAGTTGTAAATACGTCACTATTTAATTCAAATATCTTGATATATCATAAATCATTCTCTAAAAAAACCTAATAACTTAAAATAGTATCACAAAGATGTGTAGTTATTGGTATTATATTAAAACTCTGTCATATATCCCTAATAAATTGTCAAATAACTGCTTTCGGCTAAAACACAAATATATAACAAATATTAGTTGTTTAATCAGTGTGTGATGTTAAAATATCTCGATATATGCAAGATCAAAGTCAAATTGCATATATTCTCTTCAAATACTAATAGAAAAGTTTGTATTCTCTTCAAATTCAATAAAAAATGATTGAATACTGGTATAATATCTACTATTTAATCAAAATAATTTATTATGCAAAAATCATTTTCTAAATGCTCATATTCTGCTTAAATTCAAGGTTAATGCATCGTATAATTGTTAAAATATAATTATTCAATTCAAACACATTGATATGTCCTAAGTCCGTCTTTAAAAAGGCCTAATAAGTTATAAAAAAATTGATATACTATTAGAAAGAGGCGCAATTGTCTGAATTATATTAAAACACAATTATATCTCTCTAATAGATTTTCAAATGTGTGCTTTCGGCTAAACAACATTAATATAGTAAGTACTAGTTAGTTAATCAGAGTATTATATTAAAATACCTTGATATAGATAAGACCAGAGCCAAATTATTTGTATTCTCTTCAAATCCTATCAGAAATAATTGAATACTAGTATAATTGCTAGTATTCACTTAGAATAACTTATTATGAATTGAGTCGTTCTCTAAATACTTGTATTTGGCTTCAATTCAACGTTAAAATAATGAATATTTGTCAAAACGGCACTATTCATCTCAAATATGTTGATATATTATAAATCAATCTTTATAAGTACCTAATAACTTAAAATAGATCGATATACTATCAGAAATAATAAAATACTCATATATTCAGATAAAATAACTTATTATTCAATGAATCATTATCTAAATGCTTGCATTCTTCTTTAATTCAACGTTAACGTAATGAATAGTTGTAAACATGTCACTATATAATTCAAATACCTTGATATGTCATAAATCATTCTCTAAAAATACCTAATAACTTAAAATAGATGGATATACACTCACAAAGATGTATAGTTATCGGTATTATATTAAAACTCAGTCATATATCCCTAATAAATCGCCAAATAACAGCTTTCGGCTAAAACAGAAATATAGAACAAATATTAGTTATTTAATCAGAGTATTATGTTAAAATACCTTGATATAGATAAGATCAAAGTCAAATTACTTGTTAATAGTCTTGAAATACTAATGACAATGATTGAATGCCCTTATAATTGCTAGTATTCAATTAAAATAACTTATTATACAGTGAATCATTCTCTGAATGCTTTTATTAGGCTTTATTTAATGTTAATGCAATGAATATTTGGAAAAAAATATCACTATTCAACTCAAATATATTGATATATCATAAATCAGTCTCAATAAATGTCAAATAACCTAAAATAGATAAATATACTATGAGAAATAATAAAATACTCATATAATTATTAGTATTCAGTTAAAATAACTTATTATATAGTGAATCGTTCTCCAAATGCTTGTATTCTGCTTCAATTCAACATTAATGCAATGAATAGTTGTAAAATTAAAATAAATATACTGATATGTTATAAATTTGTCTCTAAAAGTCCCTAACAACCTAAAATAGATTAATTTACTATCAAAAATATCTGTAATTATAAATATTTATTTTTTAATCATAGTATAATGCTCTACATTGTCTCTAAATTTGTACAAATATTTTTTTTAATCATGTTATAAATCTATCTCTAAATCTGTCTCTAAATGTTCATTTTACAGTTAAATTCATGTTAGTATAATTGTTATTTTTCAGAATACAATATTATATATATTAATTTTTGATTAACCTGCATGATTGATTAATCGTAGATCAAAACATGAGATTTACATTTCTTTATGCTAAAATAGAATTACAGGAATATTAAAGAGCATAATGATGTGTTTATAGTATATTATTGAATTGTTTACCAAGTTTAAAGACAAAATGTGATTTGTGAACTTAGAACAACTAAATGTGATTTCAAAGATGTTTTAGGCCTTGTTTGGTAACTATCCAAAAAAGGCACATTAATATTTTATTTATATTTTAAATTTATCACAAATTTTAACAACTTTATTTCACATCCAACACAAATTCCAACCTTAAAAATCAATTTTATTTCTCATTCAACCCAAATTCCAACCTTAAAATCAACTTTATTTCACATCCTACACACCTCCCAATATTAAAATAAATTTCTTTCCCATCAACTCTATAAAATAAAATATTTTCTCTTTCCTTACCCAAATTCATCCTCCAACCAAACAAGGCCTTAAAGATCGACAATGAATTAAAAGAGTTTATTGTCACTTTTATGTCCCTGCCTATGCTCGAGCTCTATGAAATGGTAACCTGCCAAATATCGGGGATGGTTGCCAAGATGTGTAAACAACCTGCCAAATATCGAGGATGGTTGTATATGTGGCACTTTTCCATTTGAAGGGTATAGGAGTTGCCAAGGATCCAATGTGAATGTGATGATGAAAAGAGAAAGTTGAGGCATAATCCAAGAAATCGGGGCTCGAAAGATAAATGTATAAAAAATAAAAAAGATTTGTAGCATATTATTAATATTGCATATTAATGTGACATCAGCATTTATGTTATGATTGTTAAATTGCCCTGACTATTTATTGTTGATGCTGATAAGAAAGAATAATGTATGTTTGCTTATAAATAATTTTTATTTAACAAGTTAGTGCTTATTGCCTACTCAATCCTGGGATCGGTGAACGAATGCCTTTATTGGCAGGTACTGGTGAAGAAAGAGGCACACGAGGGGTCTAGAGCACTAAATCAGAGGAAATTTGTATTTCAGTTTGATCTTTTCTTATTGTATAAAGTCAGATGTTTGGTTCGAGGCAAAATTTTTACAATACACAAATTTCAATTATAAAAATTAACTTTATTTCACATTCAATGCAAATACGAATATTAGAATTTAAAGTATTACACATTTTACACACTTTCTAATAATAAAATAAATTTCACTCCCATTAAACTTAAAAAATAAAATATTTTTTTATTTTGTCAAAAAAAAAGCTCGAACCAAACGAGGCCGAATCATGTCTGCTGCAAAGAAACATGATCATGTCAAATAATACTACTATAATAGCATGACTATAAATTTACTGTTACTCTTCATTATTCTTTTCTTGAAAAAAAAAAAAAGAAACTTACGGATCTTAGACCTTTGATGTGGACGGGATACAATACAATTCAGATACATGACTCAAATTTAGATCCATCCACAGCATAGGACTGGATCCATCCTCTCGATTTTCAAGATTAATACCTCCAAAAACATCGGAAGGATTGTTCAGCCGTTAACGATAAATACATTTGAGATTGAAACCATGCATGGCTTTGACAACTTTTGACATTCTTGGATTAGATACCTGTTATTTTTCATGTCTTTGCATTTTGGGTTGGCATTTCTTAGAAACCAGTTGGAAGTTCTCATAACCTTATGTATCCTATTTATATTTTGATTTTTATAAAGATTAAATGTGAGTCTCATTGTTTTAATCAGCCAGCAATGGTCCCTGGACCACATCCAGAACCATGTGGTGAAAATGGTTACATAAATGAAAAAAAAGATTGTTCTGCTATTGAGCCTAATTCTTATGCTGGGCATGGTAATATAGTTGATATTTTCCGTTACAAAGGATCTGAACAGTATCATTCTCAGAGATCTTGCATGAATCCAATTGCAAGTGTTGACTTTGAAAATGACTTTTTTTTATTTTACGAAAATGACAATGTTTGATTGATCCTTCGTGAGGACTAAAGATAAGGCTGATTTTAACTTCTGTCAGTGTTTATTTTGATGGAGAAATGTATTTGTAGCATTGATTTCTTATGAACTGCTGTGACAATTTTGCACAATATTCTGCTAATAATTTTGTAGGTTGTGATGTTTCCTCGGAGTTTTTACAGCTATAATTTTTCTTATTTTCCTTTAATGAAAAGTGGGCTGCTTTGCTTAGTTTTAATTTAGTGTTCTGCATGGTACTACTTATTACAGTAAGAAGTTCCTATAAGTATAAAATTGAAAACTAGAAGCTGCATTCTTTGTGCTCAGCATCTTTGGGTTGAAGTATTTATTTCCTTTCCTTATTTTGTTCAGACCAGGATCTGCTGCTCTAGCTGGCTTCAGTAATTATGTTGAAGATGATGACTTTGATGATTATGATATGACTTCAAAAATATTGAAGATGATGATGAGGTCTTTGACTCTGTTGAAGATGATGAGATTTATAATCCCCTACCTTGGTGTGAATATTCCTCTGCAAAAGATGATGTTATGATTCCACATCTCCACAAATCAAAGCGAAAATTCACTGCAATAAGCAGTGGCACAGATGACAGTCTCGAACCAAGAAAAAAATGCAAGCTCAATCAGTGTTCTCGTGATACTAATATGTACAATTGTATAGTATTTTAATTTATGTACTTGATGTTATCTTTCGATGTTAAATAGCTTTTGCTATCTTATATGAACAAATTCATAGTTAAATCACAAAGCAAGAGTGGGTTGAGTCGGGTAACCTGACCCACCTGAACCTACCCCATAGAGAATAGGTGCGGGGTGGGGCATGGGGCGGGGCAAGGCGTGGGGCGGGTACGGTTTATTATTCTTATGAAAATTAGAACAGGGGCGGGGCGGGGTGAAAATGGGTATGGGACGGATATGGGTAATAAATAATATATAGTGGAGCAGGTATATGTATTCATAAACCTAACTTAAACCCGCCCTGTTGCTATTCCTAGACTAACTGTTGTAAGCTGCAATGACTTAAGAGCAAGCATAATATTATAGTTGTATTGATATTATGTTTGAGCCGTACTACATTAATTACTGGATTAAGAATGTAACATGGAATAATCTTATGATTAGATTCAAAAATAAACTTTGGGATACTTTTGTTAGATGTTAGGGCTGCATAATATTTTTTATTATGTTTTACTCTATTTGTAAGTTTGAAAAGAATGAGCATTTATGTAGAGAATAACTTAAATACAAAAAATTATGTTTTTACTATCAAATATGTTTTCATATTGAAATTTTATAAAATTATAAATTTTATGTAATTTATCAATGAAATTGTACTATACTCCAAATTTTAAGTCCAAAAACTATAACTCATAATTCAAAATACTATTATCTATGCTCTAATTTTTAATTTTAAGTTTTAACACTATATTGTAAATACTATTTATTTCATAAATTAGCTATATATATAAAATTTATTTTAAATTAATTCTAATGGGATGAAAGATGATGTTATGAACTTATCAATTATATATAATACGATGAGATTTATGAAAATATATAAATAATTTAATTTATTATTTTTTAAATATCACGTGAAATAGATAATTTTGTAAGATTTTATTGTAATATATATAATTATTTTATTTTTGATAGTGAAATATGCAATTTTTCGTTTACATGGAGGACATTTTAAATACAAAAAATTATTTGTTTCATAATTAAAGATGAAATATTACATGTATATATACGCTAAAATAAATTTTACACAATTTTTTGATAAAATTACGCTATGTTCTAAATTTTGAGCTCTAAAATTATAATTTATAATCTAAAATATTAATTTTTATGCCTTAAATTATTTTAATATTAAAAATTAAATCATAATTCATAAATTTTAAGTTTTAACATTATACTCTAAATGCCATTTATTTTGTGAATTAGCTATATATAAAATTTATTTTAAATATAATCTAGTGAGTTAAAAGTTTATATTACGGATGTGTGAACCATACATAATAAAATAAAATTTATAAAAATGCATCAATAATTTAATATTTAAATTTTATCAAAAATATTTATCAAAAAAATAAAAAACTTTTATCAAAAATATCTTATAAAATTTGTAATTTTATAACATTTTGGTGTGATTTATATAATATTTTATCTTTAATAGTGAAACATGTATTTTTTTATAATTAAAGTATTTTTCACGTAAATCTCCTAATATATATTTATATGTATTGTAATTGTTAACACGTGGTTCCTGCGCTGCATCCTAACCGTACACGTGGCGCCTAGCTGGCCTCCATTTACTTGATTTATTTGCTGACTCATCTCTTTGACTTTGCAGGACTTTTTGACCAGGTCAAACCTCAGCCACGAGGGTTCAACCTAATCTCGTTCCCCGATATCCTAGGACACCCCTGATAACATCGGGCATAAGGTTACGGAGCAACGCCTGTCACAATCAGCTCCACCTAATCGCGCCGCTCCCCGTACAGAGCACATTTTTCCAAGACCGCAAATCAAGGATCCGCATGCTCTAGCCATCACGGATCCCCAGAAAAAGTACCAGTATTAAAAGATATCATCCTCCTTGCACAGCTGTAGGCCTCTCCGGTGGCAGACAAACGACGCGAACCCAGAGCCTGTCCATCACTTTTTCTCCGGAAAACCAGGGTGAAGCTACACGCTCCAACAACTACAAATACCACTGAACAGTTCCTCCAAAAGAAGGGGGGGCGAGAGGCGTCAAGAAATAAGAGAAAGGATTTCTCCACTTTCATTGTAATAGAGCTCGAACTGAGGAGCTCTCTCTTCTTTTCTTCTTTCTTCTTCCAAAAAATAACACTGTACAAGCCTTCAAGGCTACATTTCTTCATTAGTGAAACCTCTTCGCTGATCGTCCGGTGGACGTAGGGGACAATCTCCCTGAACTACCTTAAACCCTTATGTGTTTTTCTGGATGCTCTGAACTGATTTTCTCCTTGAGCTTCATTGACAGGCTCACCTCTTTGCGCGCCGCCGTCTTCCGGAATTCTCTTTCTTTTTGGTGTTTCCTGGGACCCCCACATCCTACGTCAACAGTAATTATGTTCAATTTAATTTAAAAATTGGTTAAAAATAGAGAAGAAAACTAATTATATGATACCTGAAAGGTAATTAGAAAAGTTTATTTGTTAATTGTTTGATGCTCGTTGTGGTTTGTTTAATTTTTAATTATTTAAATAATATACATATTTACTAAATTATGTGTCTGAAATAAATATACTAAAAAGACTTGCTAGTGAGATTTTTAAAAAAATCTAATTTTAAATGTAAAAACTCGCATTTGAAATAAATAAGGACCTTTATGTAAAGTTTGTAATTTTTTTTATTTTGTTTTAAATTAAAATGGATCCAAATAAATTAAAACTATACTTAACTACAAGAGCGTATAAAATGGAGGGTACAAAATGCAATTCTATCATTTAAAATTGGGATAATTACCTATATGCCACACAATTTAATTTTATTTATGCCTTACCCATCCATTCTTAGTTAATTACGTTATGCACACTGAAAACATTATAAAATCTTACATACACACATTTAAATTAAAACTTAATCAAAATCTATTTGAAAAAAAATATTTTGTTAGTAAATCATTAAAATTATATTTTTATTCTTAATGGTATATATTTTTCTCTTCCTCAATACTACACTAAAGCGCTGATTTGTCCTAAAATCAATTCACGTCGCGGATGTCTCCTTTTATCGCCACCTAAACATTAAGGTTTTAGGATTTTCACTCAAAATATATTTAAATATCCTTAAAATAAAATGATGAACTGCTCAGATTTTTTGTAATCTAACTATAGTTAGGTTATTAAAAAATTATGATTACGCATTATAATAGAAATAAGTTAAAATATGTGTATGTAAGATTTTATAATGTTTTTAGTGTGCATAGCATAATTAACTAAGAATGGATGGGTAAGGCATAAATAAAACTAAATTGTGTGGCATGTAGGTAATTATCCCTTTTAAAGGATACAAGTTTAGAAACTATACTTAACTACAAGAGCATATAAAATGGAGGGTACAAAATGCAATTCTACCATTTAAAATTTTACAAGTTTAGATTTGTGCCAAGTATTTACCGAATCCTATAAGCCATTTTCTATCGGCAGCCCTGGCCAGTATGAAAGGGAGAGAGAGAGAGCGCGAGCTTGTCCCCACTATCTTCTTCACCTTCCACTCCTTCTATTTTGTATGATTTTTCTTTTTCCTTGCTGCCGCCTACAGCAAACCACAGAGAGCTTACCTCCCATTTTCTTCCTCGCTGCCAACTATGGCAAACCACTGAGCCTCCTTCCCAACTTCTTCCCTGCTACCAGCAATAACAAAACAAATAGAAGGAGAAAGAGGGTGATAGAAGTAGGGAGAGAGAGAGCGTGTGTGTGAATCAAGAATGTTGGCAGCTCAACATTGTCGGCCATGACGATTACGACGAATGCAACGGCGTCGACAACCAGCCCAAGTGGAGCATTGCCGACGGTTTTGCTGCAACAATAGCTAAGCTCGAAGGAGTTGCTGGGTTAGATGGTTGCTGTAGCAGTTAAAATTTTTGTGCTCTGAGAATTAAAAAGAACATTTTGTGTGAATGTTGGAATCTATTTAATTGACTCAAAGTTGAGGTAAGGGGGCCAAGTCATTATGATCTGTTTGTTATCTGCATACGATTTGTCATTCCATATTTAGTTATTATTATATTATTGTTATACTACTGTTATATTATTAAATGTTAACTTATTATTGCCATAATATAATTCATAATGATTTCCTTAATTAATATGTGCATGATATTATATGTTTGCTTAGTAGTTGTATTATTAATTACTGTCAATTTGATTTATTACATTATTAATGTATTAATGCTGAATTATTGTTATATTGCAAAATGAAATATGATACTGAAAGTATATTTTATATTATGTAAAGAGTGGTATGTTAATTATTAATATTGTTACTATTATTGTTTTTGAAATATTGAAATTGAAATGAAAAGAATACTAAAATATTGAGAAGTACTTTTAGGTATTGTTTATTTTACTATTTTATTATTTATTATTACTGTAGTATCAAGTTTTTCGTTGCACTAACTAAGAGGAGTAAGTCTTGTTACTGACTATTATTACTGAGATTGAGGTTCCCCATTGCATCAACTAAGGGTGTAAGCCTTTGATACTACTCTGTATTGTTCTTACCGATTTGAGGTTCTGTATTACTGTAATATCGCGTGATCCAAATGTAGAGGTATTATCCGCTTTGGCTTTAGAAAAATTACGTGACTTGAGTACTTCCCAAGAGGTCACCTATCCCAGTGCTACTTCAGCCCAAGCATGCTCAACTATAAAGTTTTTCATTATTAGCTTCACGGTTTTTTATATGAGTCGATTCATTCTTGTACCCCTCTCACCACTCGTTATTCGGCCTAAAAGCCTATCAGGAGTCGCATTCTATACTAGCGATTCCCCTCTCTTGGGATATCACTCGGCGAATACTCCCCACCCCCTTCGATCATGGGCATCACAATTATACTAAGAAGAGTAAGTCCTCAATCATACTGTTATGGTGGATATAACAATAATTTATAAAGTAATTTTAGGGCCCTAAAGTAAACTGAGAAATATAATTAATTGAATAACAAATGTTAAATTTAATGTGTATAACATGAAATTATTTTATTTACTGTTATCAATTGCATATTATAATGTTGACTATTTTCATACCGTGTCGGTAAAAACTGAGTTTTCATGGACTCATCTCGTAATTATTTTTCAGATACACTATAGATTAAACTCGAGATGGGTGTGAGAGATCTTTCTTATAAGATGATTTGGAATATTATTTCTTTTTATTTAATTACTCGCTATTTAGATGATGATGTAGAACTCTTGTGATAAAATTTAACTACTTTTCATAGTTATCGATGTATTATTTTGATTATTAATTTTATTTTTTATGTGATAAAAATAAGTTTTTCGATCATCCCTGACTTAGCCAGTTGATCCGCTGCTAATTCCTATATTAGAAGGTCGGACCATGACGAATTGGCTCTTATCAAATTAAAAAAGAAAATTTCAAATTTTATCTTCTCTGTTCAACTGTCTTTTATTTGGATAAGTAACATTTATTTATCAAATAAAAAAATAATGTTATTTTCACCATTTGCTTTTCATTTTTATCTCTCCTCTTAATGGCATTCCATAATAAAATAAGGGGTAAATTGCGCTAGGGCGTCTAAGGTTAATATGATATTGCAAATAGGTCCTAAAATTTAAAAAAATTTAATTTAAATTTTCAGATTGCATTTATGCTGCAGTTAAATTTCTAACTGTTAAAAATAGTGAAAATAACTTTTTTACTCATATTTTTTAATCTAATTTTTTTTCAACTTCTTAAATTCTAAATATATAATATTATGAGAATTTTTTAAATAAAAAATATAAATATAGTTAAAATATATTCAAAATTAACGCTGTCTAAATACTATCAAAAAATACAAAATAATAACTAGGGACCAAAAACTAAACTATGGCTTTTCAATTTACCCCAAAATAAAATCGTCTTTACAAATAGTTTGCGTCGGACCAGCGATCCCAGGAATTTGGTTTTGAGCCTCGTCGAAGCGCACTTCCATAGTTCCATCCTCCTCCTGGATCAAGAATATTTCAAAAATCTCTCGCAGATCCTCTATTTCTCTCATCTCGCAGATCCCGCTCCACCCTCCGAAATCCAGATGCCCAGATTTCCCCTGCCGGGTTCTGGTTGTCCGATCCGATCCCATGCCATTGAATCGTCGTAGACGGTGGTAACGAGCTCCAAATTTTTCGGTGTCCAACAAGGTGGAGCCGTACCCTGGAGGGATAGGCCTGAACACCGGAAGAGATGCGAGCGTTAAGAAACCGGAGTGGCTCCGGCAGAGGGGCCGCAGGGGGAGAAGTTTTCCTGGTTGCAGGTGTCGCTAAGTTGAAGCTGAATACTGTATGCGTGGAGGACCAATGCCCTAACATCGCTGAGGTATGGGTTAACATAATGATCTCATTTGGATGTTTTACGAAAGGTTGATGGATTGGTGGTTTGCTTATTATGGTTTTAGAAGAATAGATTTAGGGAAAAAGTTTACTGCTGATTAAAATGCGAAGTAGGGCAGGATGAATTTTTTACTTATTCATGTAATCCTTTGTAACTTCTACGGTGCATCATCGAAAATAGGTTAATTACATCATCTTTTCATCCTTCCTTCTTGATTGCTATATGAAGTGTACAATATATTGTTTTTCTGTAATTGTCAATTATATTTGTGCTCTTTTGGAATTGGATGTAAGAAACAAGCCTTGAGAAAATGGAACATCTGCATAGCTTAATCGTTCAAAAAATGGGATTCTACTTAACTGATGCTCTAAAAGAAATTTAATATAACAACAACAACCAAGCCTTAATCCCACTAGGTGGGGTCGGCTACATGAATCCTTTGTTTCCATTGCGCTCTATCAGTTACCAAATTCTTATCTAAGTTCAAGTAACTAAGATCACTCCTTATAGTTTCTTGTCATGTCTTCTTTGGTCTCCCTCTTCCTCTTTGTACATGGGCAAAATCCAGTAACTCAATTTTTCTAATAGGAGCTTCAATTGATCTACGATTTAGATGTCCAAACCATCGAAGCCGACTTTCTCTAAGTTTATCCTCAATTGGTGCAACACCAACTTTCTTTCGGATATACTCATTTCTCATTCTATCCTTTCGTGTATATCCACACATCCACCTTAACATCCTCATTTCTGCAATATTTATTTTATTTGTATGTTTCTTCTTTGCAGGCCAGCATTCAGCACCATATATCATCGCTGGTCTTACTACAGTTTTATAAAATTTACCCTTAATTTTGAATGAGATTTTTCTATCGCATAACACACCAGAAGCATTTCTCCATTTTACCCAGCCTGCTTGAATCCTGCTAATGTCATTATCTATTTCGCCATTATTTTGTATAATTGATCCAAGGTATCTAAAGCGCTCACTCTTCTTGATAATTTGATCACCAATTGTCACATTCTTTCTTGACTAAATGTACACTCCATATATTCAGTTTTTGATCTACTGAGTTGAAACCTTTAGATTCTAGAGCATTCCTCTAAATCTCTAGTTTCGCTTTAGCTCCCTCTTTAGTTTTCTCAATAAGGACAATATCATCTGCGAAGAGCATACACCAAGGCACTTCATCTTGGATATGTCCAGTCATGTCTTCCATAATCAAAGCAAAAAGATACGGACTTAAAGCCGAGCCTTAGTGTAATCCAACTTTGATAGGAAAATCCTTAGTCAAAACTTTTTGTGTCCGAACATAGGTAACAACTCTTTCATACATGTCTTTAATACTTGAATATAAGTAGTGCAAATCTCTTTCTTTTCTAAAACTCTCCAAAGTACTTCTCTTGTAACTTTATCATAAGCTTTTTTCAAATCAATAAAAACCAAATGTAGGTTTTCCTCTCTCTCCTTAAGTTTTTTCATTAAATTTTTTAATAAATGAATGGCTTCTATA
>JAEMOT010001962.1:223659-248360 GCA_019297695.1 Apostasia ramifera | reverse complement strand
ATCATATCCACCATGGATATTATTAAATTCCTCAGCAACACGTCCAACATGTTCATTTAAATCTCCTCCAATAAATAATCTTTCCTCCTGAGGTATCTCTTGTATTAACTCTTCTAAATCATTCCAAAAATTTTCTTTTGTGCTCGCATCTAAGCCAACTTGGGGAGCATACACACTTACAATGTTAATAATCATTCCATTGATTATAATTTTTAAAGCCATAATTCTATCACAACTTCTCTTAACTTCCACTACATGATGTTTCAAGCTCTTATCCAGAATTATACCCACTACATTCTTATTTTTATTCTTACCAGAGTACCAAAGTTTAAAACCTAGGCCATCAATTTCTTTAGCTTTCTCTCCAACCCATTTTGTTTTCTGCAGGCACAAAATATTAATCTTTCTATGAATCATAATATCCACCAACTCCATTAGCTTGCCCGTCAGGCTGCCTATATTCCAAGTTCCTAATCTAATCCTACTGACTTGAGTTCTAGTATGATGGACTAGCTTCTTTACCCGCATTCGTTTATGATGTGGGGACCCTTGCTCACTTTTCACTACACCCGGGCGCCGATGCAGCGGCCCTTGCCAATTTTTCACTGTATTTAGGCAATACAGCGCGTCGCTTCCAGGGAACGCCCTAGCTTTAGCGCAATTTTCTAAAGGATTTATGTCATGATTGATTCGACAAGTTTTACGCTGGCTGTCGACTGCCTAACGCAACCCTCCGCGTTTCTCATCCGGGACTTGGGACCCTGCAACGGCGCGTTTCTAAAAGAAATTTAATATATTTAAGAAAATTTCTTGTTTTATATGAAAGAAATCTAGTATCATCTTCAGGGAAAGTTTTCATGCATAAGAGAACTAAAACCCTTTTTAGAATTAAATTAATTGAACTTTGTGCTTTGTCAAAAAAAATTTTTCCTTCAGGTGTTGGAATGGAGGAAGTGGAGCAGGAGGAGGAGGAGATGGTATTGCGGCTGCAACCATCATGCTTTTAGGGGATACATGCAATTGTGGTTGTAGATTTTATGTTGTTAAAACTAGCAGAAATCCAACCGCACCAGATCCATTGGGACCTGAGAATACTGCTAATGCCATTGCAAGCTGGGGGTATGTACTTGTATCTTACATGCCATAGTTGCTTCATTAAAAAGGTTACTGTTAAGTTATATATGGTGTAACAATTTATGTTAATGTAATTGATATAACATGAAGTTATAATGTGCAAATTGATTTGTATGACCTATGTATCTTAATATAGTATGGAATTTTAGCCTACAAAATTTTGGCATTGTCTTTTTCTAAATAATAACTCTGATCTTCATTTTAAAAATCCTATTTTTTGAATTTGCTAGATTTGATGCTTTTATGTTTCTTTTAGTTGGTAAATGTTTCAAAATCTCCTTTGATAGGATTTTGTCTTGGTGTTGAATGATGTGACTTTGTTGCTTCCTATAGGTGAAGTTATGACGACCGGTGTAGGATTTTAAGATGTTTGTCAAAATATAAGGATCTAAGTGTCAATTATCCTACTTTTACTAGGGAATCAGATCTTCTAGAAATCATGTTCAATTAAAAAGTAAAACTAAGTAATTAAACTAAAATATGAAGGAAAGAAAAACTAGAGAATATATTTTTCAAATTGAATTTTATCTAGGTTCTCCTAATTTACATGCCATGTAACATTCAAATATATGATTTATGAGTTTCAAGGTAGTAGATATGACATATATTACATGCATTTTGGTCTAGAGATCACATTAACCTACATAAATTACACTAAACAATAGTTAGAACATATCACACTGATGTGAGGCAAAAACTAAAAATGATATTTATATTTATTTAGCAAAATTAAATAACACATTATTTTAATTAAGCTCAAAATATTTTCTAAAATATAAATTTATGATAAATAAGATTTTAAATCTCGCAAATTAAATATTTTTAAATTTAGTTATCTTTGATCATGATAAATAAGAATTTATCAACTTAGATTAGAGCTTGTCAATTTTAATTTAATAAGTTAGATCCGAGGTTTAGAAATCAAAATATATATCTCAAAAATAAAATTCAACAGTAATTCTTACTTAAATAAATGTATGGTCATATAATTAAAGTCAAAATAAAATATTAAATTAAGCAATATAGTTTCAATTGTGTTGAGAGTTGGTAATTACATGAATTTGAAGAAGCTTATACTTAAGTTGGGGAAACTTAAGCACTTGTTTGAGAAATTAGGACCCTGTGTTATAATTCTCAATAGATCAAGACCCCACTGACGTTGAGTAGAGAAATGTAGGTCCCTAAATGCAATACCCTTACAGAAATTTGGGTTGAGGGCTTGAGCAGAGCGGTTCGTGCGAACCTGCATGTAGATGTGGCGTGGCTCAGGAGCAGTCGCGCACGGTTGTGCAGGTACAGTCGTGCACTGTTGTGCGGGCATTGTTAGGTGCTCGGTGTGTTGGCATTGTCGAGCGCCCGGTGTGTTGGCTTGTGAGGGAGCATGCGTGCTCAACGGCACAGCAAGGAAGCGACGTGTGAGAACGATTGAGTAAATAGGAGAGCTCGATGAGATGTGACTATACGGGTTTCCTGTGTGGGCTCATGTAGGTGAGGAAGCCATGCATTGGGTGCGACTCTAGCAGACATTCGAGCTTGACAAGATGTGGCGCTGGTAGGCTCGATGGGACAATGGCTCGATGTAGGCTACCTTGATGGGACAATGGCTTGATGCAGGCTAGCTCAATGGGAAGGTGTGGCGCAAGGGTGATGACAATGGTAGGGGATGAATGAGAATAGATGAAGGGCAGTTGGATTTTGTTTTT
The DNA here is from genome assembly GCA_019297695.1 of Apostasia ramifera. Taxonomy (NCBI): domain Eukaryota; kingdom Viridiplantae; phylum Streptophyta; class Magnoliopsida; order Asparagales; family Orchidaceae; genus Apostasia; species Apostasia ramifera. The sequence goes on along the minus strand of JAEMOT010001962.1, from coordinate 245,523 downwards.
TTTTTATCAAAAGGGATAATTAAGCTGTTTTAAAGATTCTTACCCAAAGTTAACTCTCATCTTTCCCTATTAAGGATACCCTTAACCCAATTCTAGTTTCTGAGAGAATTCAAGCATCATTTCATTTAACAATAACCTCTTATTATAATGCAAGATGATCCCTATTTATAGAGATCTCAAAATATGACAGCAAAGAAATAAAAAAAATGCAAAAAATAAACTTACAATTACAATCAGTTAAATAAGAAATGTTTTAATATGAGAAATATAACAAATCTCTATCCTTTTAAGTTAGCTTCAAATCTTTAATTAACAATAGTCTGCTAAATCAACATTATATTATTCTAAATTAGCCCAAATCTGAATTCATAATTATAATCGAGCAAATTTGGAAGTAATCAAATATGAGCTATAGTAGTGTCCACACCACACACACTAGTACATGGTATGTATAAGAGAAATTGTCATATTACACGCATCTAATAGAATTTTACAACTTTAAAGCAAAGAACACTTATAAACCCAGTCAACAATAAGTTCAACGTTCACTAGTATAGAATTACCTAAGACAACAACAAAACATAAGTGAATGTGCTTGAACAAGGTACTAAAATAAGAAAAATATGAGAATTATAACAAGTACTAAGGGAATCCTACGAAAGGAACAAGATCTAAGGTACTTCCAGCCACGTCTATAATGTGAGGAGAACAACACTTTTGCCTCCTCGAAGCCTCGACCACCTGCCTTGCTCTAAAAATCTCCTAGAACTCACTTGGTTCTTTAGGCTTTAGTAGCATCTCCAGTGGAAAGTAGATTTAATACTTGCAAAAGTTTATCAAAAGCATCCATCTCTTCAAATAGATGTCCCAACCCTTAAACAAATTTGCTTTTCCCCTTTATAATTTTGTTGAAACCTCCCCCAGTCATCCAAGTGGAGGAATTTAATTTTGAAAACTTGAAAAGTATAAAAAACTACCAAGGCAAATAGTCCAGCTTGGGATGAGGATAATTCGACTTGCTTTAATTTGCTCCCCGCTTGTGAAGAGAGGACATTCTGGCATGATGGGGAGGACAATCCGGTTGGTTATCCAGTTGCAAGAGGATAGTCTGGTTGTCTGTTCGTTTGAATATTTTAAAGTTTTTGTCTAGTGAGTCCAACTTAAGGCAGATTGTCCAGCTGTTTGTCCGTTTAGTAGCTGATTTCACTACCTTAACACCTTCATATATATAATGTTTGTAACTCATTGGACTCATAATACATGTACTCCACCCAAATACATACTACCCTAGCACATAAATATATATTATATATATAGAGAGTGAGAGAGTATTTATGTTCGAGGATGGAGATGGTAGCGATGATGTTGATGTGGGTCATGACAGACCACATAGTGTGGGTAAGGTGAATATCCCCCACATGATTTTTGTTATGAAGGATTTGGAGTTTTTGTGCACTTGATGCACTTTTGTTTTCTTTCTGTGAGTATTAGTGTGACGCCCAACGAATTATCATTTAAAGTTTAAAAATTAAAACTATTTTGGACCCAAAAAAAATATTTTTGGTCCTATTTATAAGAGAAGGAAACAAAGGGATTAAATTGCAACTTCCCATTAAATGAGATAAGCTCTGCCGTAGAAACCGCCTTCGCCCGCTCGTTTTCCGCGTGTCACCCGTGCCACCCGTGCTCTCTCTCTCTCTTCCTCTCTGTTTCGCCCGTGCCTGCGACGCGCCTGTTCCGTCGAACCAAGCCCGAGCAGCAGCGCCAGCTGCAGCTAGCAGAGAAGAAGAAGAAGAAGGAGGGAAGGAAAAAGGAATTGGAGCGGATTTTCCCATCCGAAATTCTTCTCGTATTTCTCCGGCTTTTAGTGAGCTATCAAAATGACGTATAAGAGGTGAGCAAGAGCTCTAAATTGTTATTAAATTAAAATTGCCGGTTAATTAATTAATTTGATATACGTGATTTTATGTATTATGTTGAATGAAAAATGACATGTATAGTTAAATGCTTGTTTTATGGTTGAATCCATGATACAGGAATAATTATTATTGCTCAGAATGATTCGTTATATGCATGATTTGTGATTAAGCTACATGATTAATTAATCGTAGAATGAATATTAATTTTTATGCTGAAATAAATGTATAAGAATGTCAAGAGCATGATGATGTATATTTTAAGCATTATTGAGTTGTTTACCAAGCTTAAAGGCAGATTATGATCTGTGGACTTGGAACAACTAAGTGTGATTATAAAGATGTTTTAAAGATCGACAATGAATTAAAAAGGGTTTCTTGTCGCGTTTATGTCCCTGCCTATGCTCGAGCCATGCCATGTGACTTGATAACCTACTAAATGTTGGGAATGATTGCCATGATGTGTTAACAACCTGCCACTATAGGGGATGGTTGTATGTTATGTGCCATTCCTCCATATATGGGGTATAGGAGTTGCCAAGGATCCTATGTATATGTGATGATGAAAAAAAGGCAGTTGTGACATAATCCAAGAAATCGGAGCCCAAAAGATAAAAGTATAAAGAATAAAAAGGATTTGCAGCGTATTATTAATATTGCATGCTAATGTGACATCAACATTTATATTATGACTGTCAAATTATTTTGATTATTTGTTATTCATGCTGATAAGAAAGTATGATGTATGTTTGCTTGTAAATAATTTTTATTTAGCAAGATAGTGCTTATTGCCTACTCAGTCCTAGGGTCGGTGGACTGATGCCTTTATTGGCAAGTACTGGTGAAGAAAGAGGCACACGAGGGGTCTACGAGCGCTAATCAGGGGGGATTTGTATTTCAGTTTGATCCTTTTTTTACTGTATAAGCTAGATGTAAATTATAGTTTGTGAATAAATAAATATGTATTAAACATGATGTTTATAGTATCTGTTTGTTCTTTAAATTATATTGCTTCCGCTGTATGAGATAAACGTTTCTGTTTTGTTAAAATTTTTTACGTATAATCTTCCCTATGATTTAAGAGAGTTTCGTGATGTCCCGAAAAGGGGACGTCACGTGTGGTGTCTCGTAAGGGGACGTCACAATTAGATGGGTCATAGTTTCAAAATGATGCGTGCTGGTTTTATTCAAAATTCATGAAAAGCAAAGATAGCTCGTGGGTCGTGGCTCTTATTACTTTCATGGAGAGATCAATCCGGCAGTCCTGCTACATCAGGGTTGTGAAAAGCATCTATCCAAGGTGTCCATTCGAGAAGCGGAGCATGTCAATTTTGAAACAGGATTTGAACCATCCTACCCTGCCATCTTTATTTGGATCCTCAAATAAAAATCTCGTCTGGCACAACAACGAAATGAAAGTCCCAAACACCTTAAAAGCAACAAAATTGAGTGAAGAAACTATCCATATTCAGAAACATTACCCATAAACATCTTAACTCAAAATGCTTACTTAATTTCATGCATAGTAAGTTGGACTTTGTGGGAAAAACATGGGAACATTCAACTTGGTGTGTCATACACTTACTAAAAGAAAACTTCTTGTAACATATTATTGCATTGTTATTTTTGTATGTTTGGCAGTGTCGACTATATTGTATTGATGAGTATTGACCAGGGTGACATATATGATGGTGGAAGTGGTCATTTTGCTTGGTCATTTTGCTTGGCTTATGGCAATCGGGATCCTATCTTTTCTTTCAAAAGAGGTGAATCATATGTTTGGAAGATGATATGTCATTCAGGCGATATGGTTTTACAAAATCTGAAAAGGAAAATAGGTAATGGTCTTTCTTGTTCAGTTTTACATGACCCCTGGATCATTAATATTCCGATTATTCGTTGGCCAACTTTTATTAATATTATGCGCATGATGGATAGTGTGTTCGGAATCACCTTCAAACCAAACTCCTTGAAACTTACCAATCCATGGTTTAACCAGGTCTGCAGCTAAAAAAGCAGCATGCAATTCTGCAATGTTAACAGCCTGAGTAGATAAGAAACGTCCTTTGGCTCCAAGAAGTTGACCCTCAGAATTGCGGATAAGTGCCCCTATAGCAGCTCCTTCTTTTCTAACAGCACCATCAAAATTAATTTTCAACCAGCTCTGAGGTGGGGGTTGCCAAGAAGAGAGTGGGTTAGAGCAGCCTATAAGGCTGGTGGAAACCCAGTTCTCAGAGCTCTGAAAATTTTTGAAAGTGTGCTGATAGAAGATTGGATAGCAATAACTCTAAGGGAGTGGAAAGGTTGGCCATGAATCTTATTGTTCCGAGCCTGCCAAATGAAATAAAGAGCTGCTGCCAAACAACATGTGATGAAACAATGGCGATTGCGTGTTATAGAAGCGGCCATAAGTTGAAGAAGATAATGAATATTAGCTGGCAATAAAGCTAGGTTGATATATAAAACCTGTGAAGAGAACTGATTAAGGATGATGCCAAGGTAAGCAAAAACATTTCTAGCAAAGGGGCAGCTGCAGAAAATATGGCTTAAGGTCTCAGGTTCAGCACAGCCCCATGGGCAGTTTTGAATCACCGAGAGTCTCCTGGAAACAAGCCAAGCAAAGGTAGGGAGGGAATCCAAACAAACACGCCAAAGAAAGGTTGGGAATCCAATATGGCTGCACATTATGTTGCTTCCTCTTCTTTTGTTTCTGATTTTTGCTGGGAACAGGATATGTTCCTCCCACCTGATTTTGGTGCAATCCTCCTTAAGGATTGCATGTTTTGTACTTAATGTTTTTCGTTTTATATTAATACATCATCATAGGCTACGGCCCTCTTTCAAGGAAGTGGTCATTTTGCATAGACAGTCAAGGCTGTGAAGGTGAAATTAGTTACAGATTATAGAAATATTCTTGGCGCTCTATATTGAAATATTTTATGGTATGCATATTACTATTAGAATCTTATAACTAAAACTTGTTTGGATGCATGAGAGGATAAAAATGCCATCAGGTGCCATATGTACATTTTCGTTTTTTAACAGAATCTCAAATCTAAAAATATTGATAGTGTCTAATAGCAAGTTTTCGTGGTAATTAGAGACTGTCCACGTTTGTGCATTCTGGCTTGGATGCGTTTGGCCATAACATTGAAACAATGAAGCGCCTCAGGGAATTGTCAAGGATCCCGATCTTATGTTACGAAAATTAGCAATTTTCCTATCGTTTTCTAGAGTGCAATGCACTGTAACATTACAAGTAATCTTAACTGCGATATTGATTAAAATGGGAGATTAGTATTCATGATTAAGGAAAGTTCTGCATGCCCTCCTTTGGTCAATTACTTAATAGTGCAATAGAGCCATACTTCAGCCCTATACTTTTTTTTGGAAATTTTGTCCCTTTGTTTTGACATTTGTTTACTGGACATTACCAAAGAGGTGAACCATTGTATCTAATAGGTTGTTTCCATGCGTGTTTTGTCAAAATGTTTTCTTTGAAGTTATGAATATAACCTTTTGGTTTGCTCAAATATATTAGCTTCTGCTTTTCTAAATTTATTATAATTATATGCTTGTAGCTGTGTATAAATATATTGTTAGCAAACCTCTTTCCATTTGTTAGCATTGATAGGAAAATATGTTGTTAGAGTCTTTGTTAATGCAAAAATCTGTCAAGTTAGATGCATGGTTGATCTCATGCTTGGGAGATTCTTTGAGCATAGGGTCTGTTGACTAGATTATTAAGGAGGTGGTTCAAGAAATACAGGACATGACAGAAAATGCAATTCATTAGCTCATTTTTGGTTACAAAAGAAAGTTACACAAGGTAGTCTTTCGAGTGGAGAATGAGAGTTATGAGGCCTTTTTGATTGAGGTGTTGGGTATTGATGGTTTGATTGCCCTCATCAAGGCGGAAGAATTAAGCTATTTATAACTTGGGACTTGGCCAGTATGACTTGAGGGAGTGGGACTTCTTTTGTTCATGTCTTGGTTGTTGAGTCTACCTGGAGAGGCTGGCCATCGCCTAGGGATTTTTGATAGTCATTAGTGTTGTGGTGGCATTCTAGAAGATTGTGCCTTGTTGACATGTCCATGGATTGGACCTATTGATCTTCCTAGTTGTGATGACCTTTCCTCGGTAAGTGTACAATGTCAGCATGCGCTCCTTGTCAAGGCAAAGATGAAAAAGGACTCTGTGTTGCAATATTTCACTTTAAATTGACTGTCAATACGAAATTTTCATTGTAAAGTGTTGGGTATTTAAGAGAGGAGACAAACCAACTTTTTGCCCTCTACTTAAATAAAAGAATCATCACGTGTTCAGTGGTAGAGCCCATTATTTTTGAAAGGCTGGTCACTCTCTTGGAGTTATCCCTTGGCTAGGGCACAAGATAGCTGCTCAATATGAAGTAGCTTTTTAGGCCCTCATGAATATAATTAGGGGTTGGCAATATAGTAGCACTTTTGTTATGAATCTCAAAGGTCTCGATGATAACTGATTGTGAAATAAAGCTAATATTTTTATTGAAAATTATTGAGTATGTGAAGTAAAATAATATTTTTTTATATTAGAATTTATGTACAATGATTAAACAAATTTATTTATTATTATTATTGTTCTTTTTAAATTAGTACAATTTTGGTTATGATTTTGGTTCTCTCGCTAAACAGGGCCTAAATCATTCTAAGGGATAATTTAGTCACTTTTTAATGATAAGTATCCAATTAAAATATCTTTTAATTTTAAATTATTATTATTATTATTTTATAACTGATTCAAAATTCAATGAAAATAACACAAATAAAAAAATTATTTATATAAATCATAACGTATCAATTAAAATCATGGAGTTGTTACTAATAATATTAAAATCAATATACAAGGTCATTGCAGTGGTTGTGGCTGTCCCACTACTAGTTGGAGAATTTTAGTGATCATATTATTGAGTGTGTCATGGCATTTATACAAGGCCAATGTCCTAAGCAAATAAGGAAATCTAATTGGCATCATTTAGTATATAACTTCCTCTTTATTAAGTATAGTAGAAGTTTGTCCAAATATTGATTTTGGTAAAAAAGCATATCTGATTTGTGGTTTATAGGACAAGCAAAATGTGAGTGATTGGTATAGCTTGGATTATAATGGCAATAAGTTCTTGATTCTTATTAAATTATTCTTGCACTTTTTAGTCTCATCAGCATTCCTATTTTCATGAGCGTTTTCATTTCTTAGTTTTATTTCTTTTTTTGCAGATTGTGATGGAATGTGGAATCATATATCGTTTGCATGTGGCTGATTTGATATCTCAGGATGTAAGAGCCATAAAATATTTGTCCTTTTTATGGCTTCTTTTTGTATGTACACTTTTTTATGTGGATTAGAGGTGTACTAAACCATAAAGCTATTTCACCTTTATTTCAATATTTCCTCCTTGTATTATATAAAAGAGGTATATATGAGGAACATTGTTAAAATTATTTTCTTCCTACTAACCACTCAATAAGCCTCTCTTTTAAATATGAAGAGAGGAAGAGGGTCCAATGACAAAAATGTGCATCAATATATAATGATTTTTAATGTTTCTTCTCGAGCAGAAGTGTAGACATCTGCCATTATGTCCAGCTTATCACATAGTTCAGAGAATTATGAAGGGCCCACGGGCTTTGAAAGCATTTCCCCAAGTTATTATTTTGTTGAAATATGTGGAATGGATATCATTTTGGATAAAACTACATCTTGAATAAAATGACATTTGACTTCAACTTGTTTTGTATAGTTATGAAAAACTTGATTGCTAGTAATGTAAATGACAACTTTATTATCAAAAAGCATAATCATGGGCTGAGAGATTGGAAAATTATACTCTTTAAGATGTGTCTTCACCCAGCATTTCACATGTTTGAGCACATACATCTATATTCAATTGTTGCAATTGATCTAATAACATGCTCTGTTTCTTTTGCTTCCAAGTGACTAGATATTCTTTTATGAAAATGCAATAGCTTTAGGTAGATCTCCTATGTGTGACTGATCCAACGTAGTCAATATCTGCGTAGACTTTTACTTGAAAGTTATTAGCTATAGTATATAATAGTCCTTTACCAAGTGCCTTTTAGGTATCCAAGTGTCCCGGTGATATCTCTCAAATGTTAATCTTTATCACTTTGCATATATTGATTAATTATACTAACAACAAAAGATATGTTAGGTTTAGTAATTGTCAGTTAGATTAATTTTCGTAAGGTTCACCATTATCATGACCGATACCGCCAACATTTATAGTCATAGTTCATAAAGTTCACCTAGTGCTTTGCATAGATGTAAAATATATAGAATCATGTGGGTGCGTCTAAAGGGAGTGAATTAATGCTAGGCGAGTAAATGTTTTGTTTTGTGTTTTGCTTCTTGTTTTTTCTTTTTATGTTTGGGTAGTTTGACTATTGTGCTGTTACATAGATACACAGATATATACACATACATAAATATAATAAATATATATATATTTTCATATATATATATATATCATATGTTTATATGTACATATTTATTTGTACATGTGAACAATTAAAATGACAATACTGTGGTTTTAATTGTGATAGTTATTTAGTATCTTTCAAGCCATAATTTTTAAATTTTCATTCTTGGAATAAGTGCAGAGATGTATGAAATTTACAAAAAAATCTAATAGCTTTTTGAATTGATAGTTGAGAGATCTTACAGCATGAATTGATAAATTTTCAAAAGCATGCAAAACACGTATAGTTTCCTTCTATAAAAAAAATGTACAATTTCCTACTTTAATTTATAGGATCGGTATCGATTTAAAGGGAGAGTGAACAGACCTTAACTAAAATTTTAATCTTTAATTTACTTAACTATATAAAATTAGATAATGCAAAAGAGCAGTAAGAAAAACAGGAGTAATAAAACAAGAGCGAAATAAAAGCAATAAAAGAGAGAACGCATACAGTAATGTGGTTTGGCTCACTCTTGAGCCTACTCTACCCCAACCTAACTTATTTATGTAATATAATTAAACACTTTTTTGGTCCAAGGTGGAGAAGCTCGTACATCTCCTCTAGCACCTATCTAAAGGCCCTCCTTACAAGAAAGTGAGGGCACAATCACTCAACTCCAAGACTAGCTTGGAGGTACTCCTTTTTGTTCAAGATCAACAAGGCAATAGTAAAGGGAGGAAAAGTCTTAGAAATTACAAGTAAGAATACAAGAGAAAAGAACTCACTTTTTCTCCCAAAGATTATTCTTATGTGTAAGAGGAAGAGTTGATGAATACTTGAGAACTTAGAGCTTTAATCCCTTCATTTAATCTCACATTAGTTATTCTTTGATCACTTAAGAGCTTGAGAAGTTATGGTGGTGGTTGGAAGAAACTAAGATGGCCAAGGCCCCGTTTGTCTAGGAGTTTAAAATTAATCTGGTTTAATTTTAACCAGGCATATCACATCACACATAAAATTTAATATTAAAAATTAAATTTATTTCACATCCTACACATATTACTAAAATAATAACTAACTTATATCACATCCCTCACATATTCCAACATAATAATTAACTTTATATCACATCCCTCACATATCCCAACATAATAACTAACTTTATTTCACATCATTCACAATTTTCAATAAAAAAATATCTCTATCCAAATTTAATTTTAACCTTCTTAAATTTAACCTTACAAACAAACAAAAAGTATTTATATAATTGACTATAACGATAAGTCAAACTGTTGAAAAGCAGTTTTTGATTAGTCAGATGATCGATTAGAGAACTAGTCATTATAGCCCAATGGCTAGGAATCAGACAAACATGATCGATCACTTGATCAATCAAGAGCCACAATCGTGTTAGATTGTGCCAATCTTGATCAATCAATAGATCGATCCAGCTAAAATGTTCTTATCTTTGATTAATTAGACCAACTCTAATCGATCATATGATTGATTAAAGATTGACCAATGTTAGGTTGAATTTCATGTAGGCAAAACACCAACTCACTAAAACATTCATGATGATGACAAGTCTTAGTATCAATCTAAAGTGTTCAAAATATATCATCCATCTTATTCTAACACATGAAATGAATCTATGAGTAGGAATTACAAATGATTATATTAAAACAATAATAAAAGAGTCTTTAGATCTTCAAGTTCTTCACATTTCTCTATTTGATCCCTGACTAGATTCGATATATAAATTGGAGCACAGAGTCTTGAACACAAATACGATAGACCTGTGATTAAGAATTTGTGCTATTTTATTAGATATTACAATAACAACAATAACAATAAGCCTTAATCCCACTAGGTGGGGTCGGCTACATGAATCCTTTGTTTCCATTCCGCTCTATCAGTTACCAAATTCTTATCTAAGTCTAAGTAATTAAGATCACTCCTTATAGTTTCTTGCAATGTCTTCTTTGGTCTCCCTCTTCCTCTTTGTACATAGGCAAAATCCAATAACTCAATTTTTCTAACTGGAGCTTCAATCAGCCTACGATTTAGATGTCCAAACCATCTAAGCCGACTTTCTCTAAGTTTATCCTCAATTGGTGCAACACCAACTTTCTTTCGGATATACTAATTTCTCATTCTATCCTTTCGTGTATATCTACACATCCACCTTAACATCCTCATTTCTGCAACATTTATTTTACTTGTATGTTTTCTCTTTGCAGGCCAGCATTCAACACCATATATCATCGCTGGTCTTACTACAGTTTTATAAAATTTACCTTTGATTCTGGATGAGATTTTTCTATCGCACAACATACCAAAAGCATTTCTCTATTTTACCCATCTTACTTGAATCCTGCTAATAACGTCATTATCTGTTTCGCTATTATTTTATATGATTGATACAAGGTATTTAAAGCGTTTACTCTTGTTAACAATTTGATCACCAATTATCACATCTCTAATATAAGTATTTTTTTTTTACTAAATGTGCACTTCATATATTCAGTTTTTGATTTACTGAGATAAACTTTAAATTCTAGAGCATTCCTCCAAATCTCGAGTTTCGCTTTAGCTCCCTCTTTAGTTTTCTCAACAAGGACAATATCATCTGCGAAGGACAATATCCTCTGCGAAGAACATACACCAAGACACCTTATCTTGGATATGTCCAGTTTTGATTTTCATAATCAAAGCGTCATGACTTCCATAATCAAAGCGAGGAACCAATATAATCAATTTTTGTTTTTATGTATCATGATTGTAGAATGCAAATATATTTTCGTTTGAAGTGTCAGTACTTGTCTAACCTGTTGATTAAATGTTTTTATTGGCATTCATCAGTAATGATTGTTAGGATTTTGTTATTATACAAGGCAAGATTATAATTTATATTGTCCAAGTCATCTATTATTTCAATTTTAATACTGGAACTGGACCATGCATGCATGTAATTAAAAAACATTTAATGCTTTGTGTATGCGCATTGATCTTGTAATGGATGCTTTGAAGCCATTATAATTTAGATGAATATTTGTGCTTCTGGACATGACTGGGTATGTGCATTGGTCGTCCCTCAAGCTTGCAACACTAGGCCACTCTTTTCTGATCATTTCCTTCTGGGTTTTTAATTTGTTAGTATCCTTTCTTGAAAAATTTGAACCAAAAGGTGCATTTTTGTTTGCCTTGTGTTCAAACTGAGAATATGCTTGAAAAGCTCGATGACGTGCAACTGGATCATTTTCAATCTGTTGTCTCTCTCTTTTTTGTAGTTTTAAATATCTAATAATGAGAAAGATATTTTGTGCAGCCAAAACTTCCATAATCAATACAAAGACATCTGAACTTAAAGCTAAACTTTGATATAATTCAGCTAAAAAAAAAGCTAATCAAACTCTCTTGTATTTGAATAGATGTAATATCCCCATTATACATATTCTAATTATCTTAAATCTAAGTAACGTAAATTCTTTTCTTTTCTAAAACTCTCTAAAATACATTTCTTGAGACTTTATCATAAGTTTTTCTAAATGAATAAAAACCAAATGCAAATCTTCTTTTCTCTTCCTAAACATCTCCATTAAACCTCTCAACAAATAAATCGCTTCCATAGTAGAACCGTTTAGCATCAAACTAAATCTTTTCTGTGATACCCTAGTATCACAACGTAATTAAGCTCGATTACTCTCTCCTAAAGTTTTGCAGTATAGGTCGTTAACTTAATTTCTATAAAGTTAGCATAATCTTCAACATCAGCTTTATTCTTATAAATAAGTATCAAGTATTCATTCTCCATTTATTTGGCATCCTTTAGTCTTCAAAATCTTATTAAACAATCTAATGTGTTAAAAAAATCATTCATCTCTCATATATTTTGAAGTATCTATGAGTGTCATCTAGTCCTACTGCTTTTCTACACTTCTTATTTAAAGCCTCCACAGCTTCACCTTTACTTATACTGCAAATATAAGACAATTTTATATTTCCTTTGTGGATGGTAAAATCAGTAAGATCAATTGTATTATTACAACTATTATTGAAAAGCCTTTTAAAGTAACTAATTCATTTATGTTGAATGTCTATATGCTTAAAAAGTATTTTTTTGAACGTCATTCTTAACGTATTTTACTCTAGTAAAGTCTTTTATTTTCTTATATTTCACTTTAGCAAACTTATATGTGTATTTCTCCTTTAGTGTCCATTTTTTTTATAAAAATCACTAAAAGCCACATTTTTTACATTAAAGATTGCTTTCTTCTATTCCATACTTTATAGATGATCCAAATATTCCTCAGATTCAACGTCACCACGCCTTTCTTAAAGAACATGTGGTTTTTAAGGAGGTATTTTGGGTGGAAACTGCAAAGTTTTTCTTACCATTTTCATTATCTGAACGTTTTCCTCACCATTCATCTTTTTTGCAGGCCATTCCTATCAATGATACTTACATTCTTTCAAGGATACATCAAACATATAGAATTGATTATATAAAGGTCTGAAATTTTATACCTTGATGCAATTCATTCTGTTCTTTACTTCCTGCAAGCTCTTAATGCTCAGTTGTTAATTGCAGAATGTCATTTTACCTGGAACCTTGGATGATGCAACAATAGAAAGTCTTTACTGCATCATTCATGCAAATCATTCTGCTGTTAGTATAGTTTCTTTTTTGCATTTGGAGTGTATGTGCAGCTCGTAATATTACCTTCCCTTTCTTTATAACTTTGATCTTCTTGCAGGTTATTTCTTCATTGAAGGGTGATGCTTTGTTTTCTCGTGAATTATTTGCCAGGATAAGGTCACCTTCAACATCTAGTGAAGCCAAAGGTGACATGGTAATAGGTTGCTATTTTGATTGTCCCTTTCATATCTATGTTTTCCAAGAAATTTCCTCTTTTACTAAAGAGGCAATGTAGGGTGATTTGACCTAGGGTGTCTAAAGCTTATCTATTTCCAATATTTCTGCTTTAGGCATTTGCTATATGCTTAAAGGTAATTGATGTAGGGGCATTATGGTTATTAATGGTGGTATTAACACGATCTTTGCATTTGAGCAAAGATCAACTTATCCTAATTACTTTTTTATTATTTGAGTCATTTATTGTATAAAAATTATGTTATTTGGGTCAGTTAGGCTTATTGTCGGTGGGAATGACCATTTTAGTGTTTTCTAAATAGTTTGGATTTTGTTTAGGTCACATTTGGGTTAGGTTTGATGGTTTAGATGTGATTCGGGCTGAGTTGACTATCAAATTTGTGTTGAATATGACTAGTTTATGATGTAGTTGACAAAAGGAGACTAGGTTGTGATTTTTCAATTATGTAGCCAAACACCATGCTAGCCCTAAGTTATTTCTCTGTTCCCTACTAAAGTCTCGATCTGCTTCCCTTCGGACATCTCGATGGGCCATTAGATTCAGCCACAAACTCACGATGCTTGGCTACGATTCTCTTCTTTAGCATAATGGAGTACTTTTATGATATAGCATGAACATTTATTGTGAAAATAGATCCGAAAAGTGGTTTTAAAAATTTCTATAAATAACTAACCACAATATTTTACATTTAAAATAATAGAAAAATTTTTATTTTTTATGCAGTAACTTTTGCAAATTTTTTGAATATATGATTGGCAATTTTTCGGTTTGTGTCATCCTGTTGTAGAGTATTAATTTTTGTATAATTTACAAACATCATTGTACTCAGGCCTCTTTACATTGCTATTAGGTGTAACTTATAATTCAAAATGTTTTCACACCAAAATTTTGGGTTTCTATTATCTTGACGGAATTCAAGCCCCGAAATAAAATTTATTTCTTTCTAAATGATTTTCTGGAAAACCGGCACAACGCGACGGCTTCCCAGCGCGTCGAACATCCCTTCGCCGCTCCCACCCAAGCACGCTTAACTCACATGATTTTTCCAAAAAAAGAATGCAACACGAGGATTTCTTAGGAGGTCACCCATACTAGTACTACTTTCGCCCAAGCATGCTTAAAATCTGAGTTCTGAAGGGATCCGGTGCTTTAGTGTTGTTATGGTTGCACTCGTATTTTTAGTTTGCCGATGTCTATTTAGATCACCCGGGACGCTGACGCCCGATTTTGGGTTTCTATTCTCTTGACGGAACTCAAGCCCCGAAATAAAATTTATTTCTTTCGAAATGATTTTCTGGAACACCGGCGCAACGCGATGGTTTCCCAGCGCGCCGCCCAACCCTTCGCTACTCCCTCCCAAGTATTCTTAACTTACGTGATTTTTTTCAAAAAAATAATACAACACGAGGACTTCTTAAGAGGTCACCCATCCTAGAACTACTCTCGCCCAAGCACGTTTAATTGCGGAGTTCTGATGGGATCCAGTGCTATAGTGCTGGTATGGTCGCACTCGTATTGTCAGTTTGCCGATGTCTACTTAGAACACCCGGGACGCTGACGCCCGATTTTGGGTTTCTATTCTCTTGACGGAATTCAAGCCCTGAAATAAATTTATTTCTTTCTAAATGATTTTCTGGAATACCGGCGCAACGCGACGGCTTCCCAGCACGCGGCCCATCCCTTCGCCGCTCCCGCCCAAGCACACTTAACTCACGTGAATGGGTGACCTCCAGAGAAGTTCTCGTGTTGCATTCTTTTTTTGGAAAAAATCACGTGAGTTAACCGTGCTTGGGCGGGAGCGACGAAGGGAAGGGCGACGCGCTGTGAAGCCGGCGAAACGCGATGGATTCCCAGAAAATCATTTAGAAAGAAAAAAAAATTATTTCGGGGCTTGAATTCCGTCAAGAGAATAGAAAGCCAAAATCGAGCGTCAGCGTCCCGGGTGATCTAAATATACGTCAGTAAACTAACAATACGAGTGCGACCATATCAGCACTAAAGCACCAGATCCCATCAGAACTCCACAGTTAAGCATGGTTGGGCGAGAGTAGCACTAGGATGGGTGACCTGCTGGGAAGTTCTCGTGTTGTATTCTTTTTTTGAAAAAATCACGTGAGTTAAGTGTGCTTGGGCGGGAGAGGCGAAGGGATGGGAGGCGCGCCGGGAAGCCGTCGCGTTACGCAGGTGTTCCAGAAAATTATTTAGAAAAAATAAATTTTACTTCGAGACTTGAATTCCGTCAAGAGAATAGAAACCCAAAATTGAGCGTTAGCGTCCCGGGTGATCTAAATAGACGTCGACAAATTAACAATACAAGTGCTACCATACCAGCATGCTTGGGCTAGAGTAGTACTAGGATGGGTGACCTCCTGGGAAGTCCTAGTGTTACAATCTTTTTAAAAAAAAATCACGTGAGTTAACCGTGCTTGGGCGGGAGTGACGAAGGGATGGGCGAAGCGATGGAAAGCCGGCAAAACACGACGTCTTTCCCGAAAATCATTTAGAAAGAAATAAATTTTATTTCGGGGTTTAAATTCCGTTTACAGAATGGAAAGCCAAAATCGGGAGTCAGCGTCACGGGTGATCTAAGTATACGACCGCAAACTAACAATACGAGTGCGACCATACCAGTACTAAAGCACCGGATCCCATCAGAACTCTGCAGTTAAGCGTGCTTTGGCGAGAGTAGTACTAGGATGGGCGACGCGCTGGGAAGCCGGCGAAACGCAACGGCTTCCCAGAAAATCATTTAGAAAGAAATAAATTTTATTTCGGGGCTTGAATTCCTTTAAGAAAATAGAAGGTCAAAATCGGGCGTCAGCGTTCCGGGTGATCTAAATATACGTCGGCAAACTAACAATACGAGTGCGACCATACAAGCACTAAAGCTCTGTTTCCCATCATAACTCCGCAGTAAAGCGTGCTTGGGCGAGATTAGTACTAGGATGGGTGACCTCTTGGGAAGTCCTCGTGTTGCTTTCTTTTTTTTGGAAAAAATCACGTGAAGTAACTGTGCTTGGGCGGGAGCGATGAAGGGATGGGCGACGCGCTGGGAAGCCGGCGAAACGCGACGGCTTCCAGAAAATCATTTAGAAAAAAATAAATTTTATTTTCGGGGCTTGAATTCCGTCGAGAGAATAGAAACCCAAAATCGGGAGTCAGCGTCCCGGGTGATCTGAATATACGTCAGCAAACTAACAATAAGGGTGCGACCATACCAGGACTAAAGCACCGGATCCCATCAGACCTCCGCAGTTAAACGTGCTTTGGCGAAAGTAGTACTAGGATGTGTGACCTCTTAGGAAGTTCTCGTGTTGCATACTTTTTTTGGAAAAATTCACGTGAGTTAAGCGTGCTTTGGCGGGAGCGGCGAAGGGATGGGCGGCGCGCTGGGAAGCCGTCGGAAGAAATAAATTTTATTTCGGGGCTTGAATTCCGTCAAGAGCATAGAAAGCCAAAATCGGGCGTCAGCGTCCCAGGTGATCTAAATATATGTCAGCATACTAACAATACGAGTGCGACCATACCAGCATTAAAGCACCGGATACCTTCAGAACTCCGCAATTAACTGCGCTTGGGCGAGAGTAGTACTAGGATGGGTGACCTCCTGGGAAGTCCTCGTGTTGAATTCTTTTTTTGAAAAAAATCATGTGAGTTATCCATGCTTGGGCAGGAGCGGCAAAGGGATGGGCGGCGCGCTGAGAAGCCGCCGCGCTGTGCCGGTGTTCCAGAAATCATTTAAAAAAAATAAATTTTATTTCGAGGCTTGAATTCCGTGAAGAGAATAGAAAGAAAAAATAGGGCGTCAGCGACCCGTGTGATCTAAATAGACGTCGGCAAACTAACAGTACGAGTGCGACCATACCAGCACTAAAGCTCCGGATCTCATCATAACTTCGCAGTTAAGCGTGCTTTAGCGAGAGTAGTACTAGGATGGGTGACATCCTGTGAAGTCCTCGTGTTGCATTCTTTTTTTGAAAAAAATCACGTGAGTTAAGCGTGCTTGGGCGGGAGCGGCGATGGGATGGGCGTCGCGCTGGGAAGCCGTCGCGTTGCGCTGGGAAGCCGTCGCGTTGCGCCGGTGTTCCAGAAAAACATTTAGAAAGAAAAAGATTTGATTTCGGGGCTTGAATTTCGTCAAGAGAATTGAAAGCCAAAATCGGCGTCAGCTTCCCGGGTGATCTAAATAGACGTCGTCAAACTAACAATACGAGTGCGACCATACCAGTACTAAAGCACCGGATCCCATCATAACTCCGCAGTTAAGCGTGTTTTGGCGAGAGTAGTACTAGGATGGGTGACCTCCTGGGAAGTCCTCGTGTTGCATTCTTTTTTTTTAAAAAATCACGTGAGTTAAGCGGCGATGGGATGGGCGGCGCGCTGGGAAGCCGTCGCGTTGCGCCGGTGTTCTAGAAAAATATTTAGAAGGAAATAAATTTTATTTTAGGGCTTGAATTCCGTCAAGAGAATAGAAACCCAAAATCGGGCGCCAGCATCCCGGGTAATCTAAATAAACGTCGGCAAACTAACAATATGAGTGTGATCATACCAGCACTAAAGCACCGGATCCCATCAGAACTCTGCAGTTAAGCGTGCTTGGGCGAGAGTAGTACTAGGATGGGTGACCTCTTGCGATGTTCTCGTGTTGCACTCTTTTTTTAGAAAAAATCACGTGAGTTAAGCGTGCTTGGGCGGGAGCGGCGATGGGATGGGCGGCGCGTTGGAAAGCCGTCGCGTTGCGCCGGTGTTCCAAAAGATCATTTATAATGAAAAAAAAATTATTTTGGGGCTTGAATTCCGTCAAGATAGTAGAAAGCTAAAATCGGGCGTCAGCGTCCCGGGTGATCTAAATAGACGTTGGCAAACTAATAATACGAGTGCGACCATACCAGTACTAAAGCACCGGATCCCATCAGAACTCCGCAGTTAAGCGTGCTTTGGCAAGAGTAGTACTAGGATGGGTGACCTCCTGGGAAGTCCTCGTGTTGTATTATTTTTTTTGGAAAAAATCACGTGAGTTAAGCGTGCTTGGGCGGGAGCGGCGAGGGGATGGGCGGCGCGCTGGGATGCCGTCGCGTTGCGCCGGTGTTCCAGAAAATCATTTAGAAAGAAATAAATTTTATTTCGGGGCTTGAATTCTGTCAAGAAAATAAAAAGCCAAAATCGGGGGTCAGCGTCGCAGGTGATCTAAAGAGACGCCGGCAAAATAACAATGCGAGTGCGACCATACCAGCACTGAAGCACCGAATCCCATCAGAACTCTGCAGTTAAGCGTGCTTGGGCGAGAGTAGTGCTAGGATGGGTGACCTCCTGGGAAGTCGTCATTTTGCATTCTTTTTTTGAAAAAAAATCACGTGAGTTAAGCGTGCTTAGGCGGGAGCGGCAATGGGATGTGCGACGCACTGGGAAACCATCGCATTGCGCCTGTTTTCCAGAAAATCATTTAGAAAGAAATAAATTTTATTTCGAGGCTTAAATTCCGTCAAGAGAATAGAAACCCAAAATTGGGCGTCAGTTGAGCATGAACATCATAAATTGAAAACTTGTGTAATTTTATCAATAATCAAATATTTGGTGTTAAAAGTGGCGGAAACACATAAATTTATGGTATAGCATGAACATTTATTGTGAAAATAGATCCGAAAAGTGATTTTAAAATTTTCTATAAATAATTAACCACATAATTTCACATTTAAAATAATAGAAAAAATTTTATTTTTTATGCAGTAACTTCTACAAATTTTTTGAATATATGATTGGCAATTTTTCGGTTTATGCCACCCTGTTGTCGAGTATTAATTTTTGTATAATTTACAAACATCATCGTACTCAGGCCTCTTTACATTGCTATTAAGTGTAACTTATAATTCAAAATGTTTTCACACCTCATAGCGTTTAGATCGAGTCTTGTTGGAGATGCCTGAAGAATGAGTTGACGGGCCAGTTATGGCGCCACATCTTCTTCATCCTCATCTCTAACTTCATGATTGTGTTCTTGGTTGGAGCGATAGGTAGATATGAACAGTAACACCTATTCGTTTCTATCCCAAAGTGAAAGGTTTACTCTCAAACTTGTTAGGTCGAGAGGATCATCTACAGGGAGAAAGAATCTCGACTCATGATTGCTTCTTGATTTACCTATAGAGACAATGGTTTAGGAACTTTGACTTCATAGTCTATAATGATCCAAAGTCCTGCCATAGGGGGAGGTAATGACCTATCACATGTCCAGTCCTATTGCTTTTCTACACTTCTTTTTTAAAGCCTCTCCAGCTTCAACTTTACTTATATACCAGATATAAAACAATTTTATTTTTCCTTTGTGGACGGTAAAATCAGTAAGATTAATTATGTTATCACAACTATTATTGAAAAGCCTTTTAAAGTAACTCATTCATTTGTGTTGAATGTCTACATCCTTAAAAAGTATTTTCGTAATCCCCATCCTTAACGCATTTTACTCTTGTAAAATCTTTTGTTTTGTTATCTTTCACTTTAGCAAATTTATATATGTGTATTTCTTCTTTAGTGTCGAATTTTTATAAAAATCATCAAAAGCCACATTGTTTATATTATAGACTGCTTTGTTCAATTCTTGTCAAGCAATTTTATATATTTTTAAATTTTCTTTGCTCTTATACTTAAATCAGTATTTGTAACAAAGTTTTTGTTCTTTAATTTTTTCGTGTATTTTTTTCTTTCCACCACCATGCTTTTTTATTGTGTCGAACTTTTTCTTTAGATTCTCCCAACATATTTTTTGCGACTTTGTAGATGCAATTAGCAATTCTCAACCAAATAAGATCAGTTTTTCCTTTCATAAATGTTTTGTTTTCATTACACTCTATCAATAACTAATCGTTATTTAGCTCCAAATATGTAAAATCATTATTTATAGTTTTGTATTATTTCTTTTTTGGCCTTCCTCTTCTTTTTTCTACATAGGCAAGATCCAAAAATTTAATTTTTATTACTTGAACTTATATCGGCCTATGACTTATATGTCAAAACTATCTATATCGACTGTATCTGAGCTTATCTTTAATTGATGTCACTCTAATCTTTTAGCGGATATACTCATTTTTCATCTTATCTTTTTATGTATAACAACTCATCTGCCTTAATATGCTCATTTTTATGACACTTATCTTATTTTTGTGTTTTCGCTATGTATGTCAGAACTCATCACCATATAACATCGTTGTCCTTTCAATTTTTCTATAAAATTACCTATACATAATATGTCAAATGTATTCCTCTACTTTATCCGTTTCGCTTGAATCTTGCTAATAATATCATCATTTATTTCACTATTATTTTGTATGATTGATGAAAGATATCTAAACTATTCGCTCTTATTGATAAATTTACCATCAATTGTTATCTTCTCATTACGAGTGTTTCTTTCTTGATTAAATTTATACTCTATATATTTGATTTTTAAATTACT
The DNA here is from genome assembly GCA_019297695.1 of Apostasia ramifera. Lineage (NCBI taxonomy): Eukaryota > Viridiplantae > Streptophyta > Magnoliopsida > Asparagales > Orchidaceae > Apostasia > Apostasia ramifera. The sequence goes on along the minus strand of JAEMOT010001962.1, from coordinate 224,800 downwards.
AAAATAAAAATATTTAGATTCTAATGTGTTTTTTTATAACTCGAATGTCACCTTAACACCTTCCCTATTGTTATCGATGGGGAGAATATCATTTATAAAAAGTATACACTAAGGTACTTTTTCTTAAATGTATCTAGCCAAAACTTCAATAACCAATACAAAGACGTGCACTTAAAGCTGAACCTTAATGTAGTTACGCTAAAAAAAAATTTTAATCAAACTCTTTTGTATTTGAACAGATGTAATAGCCCTTTATATATATTCTACAACAACAACAACAACAACCAAGCCTTAATCCCACTAGGTGGGGTCGGCTACATGAATCCTTTGTTTCCATTGCGCCCTATCAGTTACCAAATTTTTATCTAAGTCTAAGTAACTAAGATCACTCCTTATAGTTTCTTGCAATGTCTTCTTTGGTCTCCCTCTTCCTTTTTGTACATGGGCAAAATCCAATAACTCAATTTTTCTAACTGGAGCTTCAATTAGCCTACGATTTAGATGTCCAAACCATCTAAGCCGACTTTCTCTAAGTTTATCCTCAATTGGTGCAACACCAACTTTCTTTCGGATATACTCATTTCTCATTCTATCCTTTCGTGTATATCCACACATCCACCTTAACATCTTCATTTCTGTAATATTTATTTTATTTATATGTTTCCTCTTTGCAGGCCAGCATTCTGCACCATATATCATTGTTGGTCTTACTACAGTTTTATAAAATTTACCCTTGATTCTGGATGGAATTTTTCTATCGCACAACACACTAGAAGCATTTCTCCATTTTACCCATCCTGCTTGAATCCTGCTAATAACGTCATTATCTATTTCGTCATCATTTTGTATAATTGATTCAAGGTATCTAAAGCGCTCACTCTTCTTGACAATTTGATCACCAATTGTCACATCTCCAATATAAGTATTTCTTTCTTGACTAAATGTGCACTCCATATATTCAGTTTTAGATTTACTGAGATGAAAACCTTTAGATTATAGAGCATTCCTCCAAAGCTCTAGTTTCGCTTTAGTTTTCTCAACAAGGACAATATCATCTGCGAAGAGCATACACCAAGGCACTTCATCTTAAACATGTCCAGTCATGACTTCCATAATCAAAGCAAAAAGATACGGGCTTAAA
>JAEMOT010001962.1:195603-213996 GCA_019297695.1 Apostasia ramifera | reverse complement strand
GTATGGGAGTTTTTTGATTTACAAATTAAACCGAATAGCAATGCAGAGAGACCTGAATATATCACTATTTGTAAAATTTGTAAGAATCAATATTCTTACAAACAGGACGGTACTGGTGGTGGGACTGGTACATTTAAGAAGCACCTAGTTAAATTTCATAAGTTTAATGAAAAAACTTGTGAACCTACTATTATAGAACCAACCCAAACACAACTCAATCCACAGAGTGGATCTAGGCCGTGGGCATTTAGGAATGATACAGCACGCCGAGGTTTAGTTCGGTTTGTAGTACGAACCGAATAGCCGTTTACTATATGTGAAAAAGAGGGATTTTTAGAATATATTGTTCAATATTTACAGCCTCAATATACCCGTATTTCTAGGCATACACTTAAAAAAGATTGTATGTCAATGTACGATGAATATAAAAAATCTCTTATCGAACACCTCAGTAATATTATTTGTAGGGTTAGTTTAACATCCGATATCTAGACTAGTATTACTGACGCGAGTTATTTAGTTGTTACTTGTCATTGGATAGATGGACAGTGGGGAATGCAGAAACGGATATTATCTCTAGATGTATTAGATGAGGCTCATACGGGTTCAACCATTTTTTCTTACATTCGCAATATTTGTAAAATTTATGGTATAGAAAATAAAATTTTTAGTATTACTTTGGATAATGCCTCGAATAATAATTCTGCAGTTAATTTTTTACAGCAATTTTTAAGGCTTCCTCTTTATGGTTCTCTTTTTCATGTTAGATGTGCATGTCATATAATTAACTTATGTGTTTCTACTGCTTTTAATTTCGAACATTTAATTATCGATAAATTTAAGTATGTTGCAAAATGGATTCGTTTAAATTCAAATGTTAGGCGTGAATGGAAACGTGTTTGCGTTAGTGCTGGAATAAATTGTGTAAAATTTTCATTACCTGTAGAAACTAGATGGAATTCACTGCATCGTATGTTCGAATCACTTTTACCGTACGAAGATTTGCTAACTGCTTTTTATAATTCATATACACTCAATCATGATCTTCAATTACATTCTTATGATTGAATTTTTTTAAAAAAGGTTTTTGAATTATTGTCCATTTTTAAGGAGTCTACTGAAAATTTTTCAGGTTGTTATTATCCAACTTCATCTATTTTTTTGCCTTATATTTTTCAAATGATTCAAAAATTTGTAGAGTTTAGATCAGATTCAATTCTAAAAACTTTTGTTGCTGACATGGAACGGTTTTCAATCCTGTAATCTCTTGTTAACATTCTCCTGTAGTCTGTGATGGCCAGGGCTTTGCTCTCTAGAAAGATACAATTTTCATACCCAGCTATTATAGTTAACCCAAGGTGAGGATGACATATCTAGATCTCTCTCTTTGTCCGCTAAGGCAAAGGGTTTAGCGAAGGGGGCAACGAGGTTGTCGATGAGAGTCTTGGGTGATCACTCTTGGCACTAGTAGAGAAAAGTCGTTTTACGGCAGTTAAAAATTGCCTTAAAATATCTAACGCAATCGCCGCTTATTTAAACACCGTAAAAGATTACAGTCATTTCTCGGCGGTTCCAAACCGCCGTTAAAGATACCTTTAAACAGCAGTTAAACATTGTGAACCGCCGTGGCGGTTTATAGTATAGAAGGCGGTTGAGCTACAACCGCCTTCTATACTGTAGAAGGCGGTTGAAAATGTCAACCGCCTTCTATTATTTTTTTAATAATAAAATTTTTCAAAAAATTAAAAATTATCCCTGCTGTAACATCTCGACTGCCAATAGCTTGAACCCATTCATTTTTGTGTACAAGTTACTAACAATCGGAACGTTAAGGTTAAAATTCTCCCACTTTTAAAATTAAATCTACTAAAATTTTCTTTGTTTGTCTATAAAACACCATAATTTGAAATTTATTTTATACAGATTTACATCAAATAAATAAATTAATAAGATCACCTAATTCACATTTTCAAGTATTTCTATTTCATTTTCTCACTAGCTTCTTTTCCCTGTCCCCTTTGCGATGTGCTATTCCTGCCATATTTCATACAGGAGCCTGTTAGAACGGACTCGATCGGTAGGCAAACCAAGAGTCTAATTAAACAAAAATGATAATAATAAGAAATAAGATCAATATTGAATACTCAAATAAAATTATACAAACACGTACATCACTTTACAAAATTATCATAATATCACTCACAAGTTTGAAAATCAACATAAGCATCGAGTATAATTATTACTGAAATCAAGTCTAATCTATTTCTTATCTAATTATTTTTACTTCTGAGCCCTGGTTTCTTGGTTTACGCCTCGTGTCCTAGCCCTCAGCGGCAGAACAATCATATCCCTCAGTGGCAGATTGGGGATCGTCACTCCTTGTACTCAAGCTAAGGCAAGGACGTAAACGCAACAAGAAACCTAATTTAAAATCAGTTCTTGCATCTCAAATCATGAGTGTTATCATTGTATTAAACTATAAGCTAGCCTTCATATACTTTTCGAGCAGTTATCTCTGAGTTTAGGTATGGCATTCAATATTTGCCTTTAGACTAAAATATCACATTAACATTATAAAATATGTTCACAACATACAATCTATGATATACTCTGAGGTAGGGGTGACAATTTGTACTCATACCCGATTAAACCGCCTCGACCCTCCCCTAATGGGATGGGTATGGGTACTCAAATTTTACCCGCGACCCGCAACCCGCCCCACCCCGTTATGAAATGGAGCGGGTTCAGGTATGAATCAACTATACCCGCCCCGCCCCGTTATGCATATATTTTTACTATTCTTATATAAGCTTATATAGAGTCAAATAAAAAGAGTGCATTGAAAATGAAGAAATGTAAGGCCTTACTTTCATAGTGATTAATCATGTGGCTACGATTTTCGTTATTTCAAATAAAATAAAATAATTCAACTTTCATTGATATTAGTGAGGAAACGGAGCGGGGCGGGGCGGGGCGAGTATGGGTATTTATAAACCTGATCCAAACCTGCTCCGTTGTCATTCCTACCTAAAGGATAGTCCGTGAGTATAATTAGATAGTCCAATAATTTATTTAGGCCACTCAATCCTTTTAATTAAATGGCCTGGCGCAGTTGGCTACAAATTCTTTAAATCACCTTGATATCGGTTCCACTAACCAAAACAATATATAGATTAATCTTTTCATAAAGAAAATCTCTAAACATCAAAGTCGTTCAAAAGGGAATGTTCTACTAATTCGCACAGCTTCATATGATCTGGATTTTATTTTATAAAGCTTAAACTTTCAAATTAACATATATTAATATATCTATCTGAATTGATTAACGTAGTTTCAATTTAAATCTCAAGCATTTAAAATATCAGGATATCAACCTATTTACGTCAAACAACAACAAATTAATGAAGAAATGAACAATCTAGTCATCCAGAAATTTTCTCATTTTGTACATTCCATTTAATATGCCAAATTCTTCTTAAATCATTAAGCTTCCAAAATGCAATTATTTGACAAATTTTAAACCGACTCCTACACAAAGAAAGAGAGATAAAATGCCCTTTTCAAAGCCTATAACAATACCAAGTAGTCTACTAGATGAATTATCAATCTGAAAAGATCCATGCCTATTTGAGTTCATTCGATAAAGTCAATAGGCCCAAAACTGAAATCTAACTGAATTTTTAAATTCCACCAAATCCCACTTTTTATGTAAAATAAATGAAATTTAGAAGACAAAAGTTATATAGCTAACAGGTTGAACTAAACCTCCGCCTAGTTTTATTTTAATTCGATATCATTTGATATATTACAACAACCAAGCCTTAATCCCGCTAGGTGGGGTCGGCTATATGCATCATTTATTTCCATTGCGCTCTATCAGTTACCAAATTCTTATCTAAGTCTAAGTAACTAAAATTACTCCTTATATTTTTTGTCATATCTTTTTTGGTCTCCTTCTTCTTCTTTGTACATGAGCAAAATTCAATAACTCATTTTTTCTAACTAGAGCTTCAATCAGCCTACGATTTAGGTGTCCAAACCATCTAAGCCGACTTTCTCTAAGTTTATCCTCAATGGCGCAACACTAACTTTCTTTCTGATATACTCATATCTCATTCTATCCTTTCGTGTATATCCACACATCTACCTTAGCATTCTCATTTTTATAATATTTATTTTATTTATATGTTTCCTCTTTGCAGGTCAACATTCAGCACCATATATCATCGCTGGTCTTACTACAGTTTTATTTACACCATATATCATTTGATATATTAATACCTTAAAATTCAATCTAAAATTACAGCATGCAGATTTTACTATAAGCATGAAAACCAAATAGATATTGCAACCATCAACTTAATTATTATCTCTTTAATTCAAATATATACTTATTAGAAGAAGTTTGCTTATCTTAGAAATTTTCATGACTTTCTTGATAACAGCAAGTATAGATAATGTTTCTCTCCAATCTCTTCTCTTGCTTTGATGATTTGCAAGATGAAGCTATTATTTTTCTCTCCTTTCTCCCTCTCAGATTTGAGCCAGCAACCAGGGACGGAAAGGCTCGCCCTGTTTGGTTGGAGGCCATTTTGGTCATGATCATAGCCAAAATAGCCTCCAATTATTTTATTAATTTTTTTTTTCATTCTTAATATATGAACTTTAATATAAAAAAATTAATTTATATTACATTTTACATAATTTTTAACACATTATACTTAATTTTTTATTATTATTATTTTAAATAAAATAGTTGGAGATCATTTTAGCTATGGGCTGTCCTCCAAACAAACAGGGGCCTGAGGGTTAGCTGCCTTTGAGACCTTCATTTCCCCAAAATTTTTACTCAAAGATAATTTTAATTAACTTGTTTTAATCTTTCAATCATGCAAAATTTTAGCATGCAGAGTACAAGTGTAAGCCATTAGGCCATGTGACCAAGCTTTTTATGCCTCGTTTGGTTCGAGGTGAAATTTTTACCCAACACAAATTTTAATTATAAAAATTAACTTTATTTCATATTTAATATAAATATAAATATTAAAATTTAAAGTATTTCACATTTTACACGTTGTCTAATATTAAAATAAATTATTCTCTTATTAAATTTAAAAAATAAAATATTTTTTTTTCTGGTCTAAAAAGAAAAACTTGAACCAAATGAGTCTAGAAAGATTGACCAGCTCTCTAACCCAGATATCTTTAATTTTTAGTTTAGGTGGGCTACAAATTAAATTTCAACCCATAACATAGCTTGGAATTTATTACCACCTTCAACACGAGTTTAAACTTCAATTTTAGTCGAAACTATTTCACTTTCATTAAACTTCAAATTAGCCCAAATTAAAGACAACTCAAATCAAATTAACTTTTTGTCTTTAAATATTACTTTTGATCTAGATAATCAAAATAATCAAATCTTCATCAAAAATTTCTCAAATCACCCTCTTTCACCTAAAATTCTCAAATTAAATGTAAGTGAATGCAATTAAAATTTGGGATGTTATAAGTGAGCACTTCAACTGTCGTCTAAAGTCCAAGCTTTAGACGACAGTTTGTCCAATCAACCGCCGTCTAAAACTATCACACGGCGGTTAACAACATCAACCGCCATATAATGATTTGTCAGAAATTTTTTTCAACGGTCTTTCTTGTTAACCGCCTTTATAAAAGTACCGTAAAAAATATATATTATACTAGTGTGGTGAACTCAATCCAGCAACACAATGAGAGAGCAGGAAAGAGGTGAAAATAGAGAGCGAGGAAAAGAGGGCAGAAGGGTTTGAGGAAGTTGTCCAAATTCTAATTTTTAAAAATTATGAAAGTGATATTTATTTTTATATCTATTATCATCAAATTTAATGAATATTTACAATTTAGTTCTTAATAGTAGTGAAACAAATAACCAATGTCTTTGGGGTGATTGGCTTTTTAGAGAGAATAGTAATTATTTATCAAATTTATAGTAACAATTACAAATATTTATTTTTTAAGAATTACATAAATAGTACAAATAATTTTTAGGATTGAGACATAAATCATCCACGAATTATTCTTAGGTACATTATACAATAGATAAGATATTGGCCTCCCTACCAGCTAGCATTAATTTATTACTTTCATGAAACGAAGGACAAAAATAAATAAACCGATGATAATATATATATATATATATATATATGTATGTATGTATATAACTATATAACTGAGTCCTCATACATTTATATAATCTGGCCAAGTTCTTCCAGCCACGCTTGATGGAATATTAATTAAACAGGACATTGACATGGTAAAGTCTTCATTAAAGACATTATTATGTCCACTTTCTAATAAAGTTATGAAATTGGTTGAGGAGAATTTATTATATTAGGGCGGAGCTCTAGCTCATACCTTCAGGAGCCACTGAGCTCTCGCCGCGTGGATCAGTGGGATCCACTTTATGATTTGGCGATCGGACGCAAACGGAGCGGAGAGGAAGCAGAGGCAGTGCCGTTAACACGATGATTGATATATTAATTTTTTAATCTAATTTGAAATCTTGTCCTTATCTCCGCTAATTTTCCTCTCATCTTTCTTTTAGTGCCACCTGCGAAAGTTAGGGCTTTATTTTTTTTTTTCCTTTGTTCACCACGAACATGTGGACTTATTGTAGCATTACTAAATAAAGCTAAAGGACATTTGACCATTTGCTGTAGCACAGGGTCGCAGAGGAGGCAGCCAAGGAGATTTGTGGTGGGAAATATCAGACTAAAGACTTGTTAAAACTAATCCTTTGTCTTCTCGGCTAGTTATTCTTTCCAATCAACCCATGTGGCCTTATCTTTCACTGAGTATTTCCTTCATTTTCCTTTCTTTATTGCTGTCAAAATTTAGAATTTAGGGTTATTCCTCCTCTCTTTCTTGTGGCAAACAATTGATCTTGGCATTTATAATTGCTCTTCTACAGCTGTTGCATTTTTTTTATTTGGTGCATTAATTTTTTAATTTGAAATTGATTTGTCGAATTACATGTATGCTTCAAATATATTGTGTTTATAAGAGTTTAATTATTGTATTTGTCATAGTTTTCTACTCAACTCAGTGCTTAACCTTGTCATGGTTTGTTGTTTTTCAATATATAAGAATTATAATCCGGTTTTAGGAAATATAGATTAGTAGAGATTTTCGATCATTGGTAGAAAATACAGTTGGATTATGCCAAGGCTCGGCTTTAAATCCGTATCTTTTTGCTTTGATTATGGAAGTCATGACTGGACATATCCAAGATGAGATGCCTTAGTGTATGCTCTCCGCAGATGATATTGTCCTTGTTGAGAAAACTAAAGAGGGAGCTAAAGCAAAACTAGAGCTTTGAAGGAATGCTTTAGAATCTAAAAGTTTTCATCTCAGTAGATCAAAAACTGAATATATAGAGTGTACATTTAGTCAAGAAAGAAATACTTATATTGGAGATGTGACAATTGGTGATCAAATTGTTAAGAAAAGTGAGCACTTTAAATACCTTAGATCAATCATACAGAATGATGGTGAAATAGATAATGACGTTATTAGAAGGATTCTAGCAGGATGGGTAAAATGGAGAAATGCTTCTAGTGTATTGTGCGATAGAAAAATCCCATCCAGAATCAAGGATAAATTTTATAAAACTGTAGTAAGACCAGCGATGATATATGGTACTGAATGCTGACCTGCAAAGAGAAAATATACAAATAAAATAAATATTGTAAAAATAATGATGTTAAGGTGGATGTGTAGATATATATGAAAGGAAAGAATGAGAAATGAGTATATCCGAAAGAAAGTTAGTGTTGCACCAATTGAGGATAAACTTAGAAAAAGTCGGCTTAGATGATTTGGACATCTAAATCGTAGGCCGATTGAAGCTCTAGTTAAAAAAATTGAGTTATTGGATTTTGCCCATGTACAAAGAGGAAGAGAAAGACCAAAGAAGACATGACAAGAAACTATAAGAAGTGATCTTAGTTACTTAAACTTAGATAAGAATTTGGTAACTGATAGAGCGCAATGAAAACAAAAGATTCATGTAGCCGACCCCACTTAGTGGGATTAAGACTTGGTTGTTTTTGTTGTTGTTGGTAGAATTAAGTCAATCAACATAATCATAAGCACTTAATTAAAATGTTGTGGCTAGTCAAAGTAGAGTGCTCATGTATTTAATTTAATTTACATATTTGCTGTCAAATGAGTAGCAGTGAGTTTATGTCATATTATCAAATAATGCTTGTAAGTCCTTGAAAATGTTAATTTTTCTCAAATATATTTCAGGTCTTTTTCTTTTTGGAAAAATTATTTTATATCAAAATTAAATTATAAATATGATAGCTTGTGAGATTGAAAATCTACTATTTTACTATCATTTTGTGATATAAGCAATGTTGCTTTTATGTCAATACAATGTTATTTTTATATTATTGTCTTTTGTTTTCCATTAATATCGAATGTGTCTAATTTAAAGTTCCTCAGATATCCTTTTATAAAAGTGAATTTATTTTAGCTGATTACTCTAAGATCTACCATTCTTTTGTGTATTTTATATGCTAGAAGTGCAATGGATATTCTATTACACTATAGAAATCAATGTAAACCTTTTTACTAGAATGTTATTGAGGATAAGGGTATAGTAAAATATTCTTGTTAAATTTGACAATTTACAATGTAGGTAATAAATTTAATTTATTTGGATTATGGTTAACCCCATATTTATATATTTTCATCTATACAAAACAAACTAGAAAAAAATTGTTTACGAATGGCTTCTCATGGTTCCTAATTTGTTGTTCCAAGTCATACGAGGAGTGGTAGGAGGTGTAAATACAACTTAAAATGTGCAATCTACACTGCTACGCGTGGCTAGAATAAAAGGAGGCAATATTATCATTATACATTTTAAAATTCTATTGAAAGATACAATTTTTTTTAATAGTTAGAAGATGAACAAGATGTATCCTGACATCCCATCACAAATGAAGATGATGAGACATTATTGCAACTACTTAAGAGTTTAGTCACTAATCTTGATCTCATTATTATATTTTTAGTCATTAAGCTTGATCTCAAATAAAATGTATTGAAGATGAAGATTAAAATGTACTTTTCATCAAAGAATATATCAAACATAGATAAATGAGTTACATTCAATATCTTTTCAATAAAGATTGTGAAAATTCAATTGATCTTACGGAACTCACCATCCTAAAAGAAAGTAAAAATTACCCTTATATTTAACGTATCAGTAAAGCTGAAGTCTGAAAAACTTTAAAAAAGATAAAGTATAAAAAAGCAATAGGCTCAGATATGATTTTGAAGTGCTTAGGAGATGAAGGAGTTTCTTGAGTCATTAGATTATTTAATATGATTTTGAAAACTAAAAAGATGTCAAATAAATGGAGAAAAAGTATATTAATATCTATTTACAAGAATAAAAGCGTTGTACAGATTTGTGCTAATTATAGATGAATTAAATTAATGAGATATACTTTAAAATTTTGTGAAAGAGTGATCGAACATAGGTTTCGCTATAATACTATGGTATTAGAGAATCAGTTTGGTTTTATGTCACGTAGATCTACTATAGAAACTATTCATTTATTAAGAAGTTTAATAGAGAAGTTTAATGAGAGAAATAAAAATCTATATTTAGATTTTATTGATTTAAAAAAAGCTTATGATAAAGTTTCAAGAGAAGTATTTTGGAGAGTTTTAGAAAAAAAAAAGGATTTGTATTGCTTATATTCAAGTTATTAAAGACATGTATAAAGGAGCTGTTATCTGTATTCAGACATAAGGAGGTTTGACTAAGGATTTTTTTATTACAGTTGGATTATATTAAAGCTCAACTTTAAGTTCGTATCTTTTTACTTCAATTATGAAAATCCTGACTTTTCTTATTGAAAAAACTAAAGAAGAAGCTAAAGCGAAACTCAAGCTTTGAAAGAATGCTCTAGAATCTAAACGTTTTTATCTCAGTAGATTAAAAACTAAATATATAGAGTATACATTTAGTCAAAAAGAAATACTTATATTGAAAATATGACAATTGGTAATCAAATTGTCAAGAAGTGTGAGCGCTTTAGATTTCTTAAATCAATCATTTAAAATAATAGTGAAATAGATAATGATGTTATTAATAGGATCCAAGCAGGAGGGGTAAAATGGAAAAAATTTTCTAGTGTGTTATGCGATAGAAAAATTTCATCTAGACTTAAAGACAAATTTTATAAAACTATAATAAGACCAGCGATGATATGTAGTACTGGATACTAACCTGCAAAGAGCAAATATATAAATAAAATAAATATTATAGAAATAAGGATAATAAGGTGGATATGTAAATATATACGAAAGAATAGAATGAGAAATGAGTATATCTAAAAGAAAATTGATATTGTACCAATTGAAGATAAACTTAGAGAAAGTTGACTTAGATGATTTGTACATATAAATCGTAGGCCGATTGAACCCCCAGTTAGAAAAATCAAGCTATTGGATCTTACCTATGTACAAAAAGAAAGAAGAAGACCAAAAAAGATATGACAAGAAATTATAAAGAGTGATCTTAGTTACTTAGACTTAGATAAAAATTTGGTAATTGATAGAGCACAATAAAAATAAAGAATTTATGTAACTGACCCCACCTAGTGGGATTAAGGCTTGGTTATTGTTGTTGTTGTTGTAAGCTTGATCTCATTATTATATTTTTAGTTATTATATTTTTGATCTCATTGTTGTATTTCCACTTGACTTAAATTTCTATAATAAGTGATCACCAATATAAGCAATAACAATATTTCCAAAGATATTTTAGTTTAAATTAATAAAGATTATTGACTTTTCATATATAATTCTTGAAATCTTAATCAAAATTTAACGAGAGCCTAATTAGGACTAATAATATAACTATAACTCATATTTAAGTCTTATATTAAATTGAATCATAAATTAATTTTAAATATACTTTTATATCATTTTATGATCTAGCATTTGAATCAAATTATTTATTAATAAAATCATTTAATATAAGTTTTAAACTCTAAATTATTAGGTATTAATTAAATTATTAGTTCTCAACATCTCTTAACATTTGAAACTATTTCATAAGTCAATTTTTTTTAAATATAATATCTAATAATTCTTTTAAAATAACTTAATTATTTGGACTACACATAATAAAATATAATGTCCAGGCTAATTAAAGAAAATACTATGCAAATATGATAGACAATCTAATAACTTTAAATTTTATATTTAATAATAATCATCCAAAATCCTCATACAATTTGCATGTGATTATAATCACTTTTAAAAACAGATTTTAATCATATTTGTCTAACAAAAATGTATAAAAAATGAACTATTTAATAAAAAAATTCTATATAAGATCCTGTTTGTTTGGCAGTTGAAAATTAACCTGCTTTAATTTTAATCAAGCATATCACATCACACATAAAATTTAATATTAAAAATTAACTTTGTTTCACATCCTATACACATTACTAAAATAATAACTAACTTATATCACATCCTTCACATATCCCAATATAATAATTAATTTTATATCACATTCCTCATATATACCAATATAATAACTAATTTTATTTTATATCATTTACAACTTTTAATAAAAAAAATATTTCTATTCAAATTTAATTTTAACTTTATTAAATTTAACCTTACAAACAAACAGGCCCTTAAGTTATACTATAATATATCTTCTATCTTTCTGTGAAATTTTATATTAATTTAAATTCATTCGATATATCAAATTCTCTTTAAATTAAATTCAGACAGAAGATCTAAATTTCGGTTAGATTTTACTAATGCATTGCTTTTTGTTCAGGACAAATCAAAAGTTTATTTATCTAAGTTTAAATAACTTTAAAATCTAACTTATTATCAATTTTAATTAAAATCAGAGATTATTTGGCACCCAAAATGGTGCTGAGTTTCAGTTCCAAAATAAAAAAGTTTTGGCCTTATAAAATCACATGAATATTTAAATCAAAAAATTATAATTTTATAAAAATTTAAAATTTTTGTTATATTTTTTGTTCTTTAAATATATGAAGCTCATAAACAAAGCATTCAACAATAAATATAGATGAAATATTAAGATTAAAATAAAATGGAATTTTACAAATAATTAAACATCGAGTTTATTCAAATCATGTCAAATTATTATAAGTTAAACTATTTAAATTTCTATTTTTAATTAATTTAAATCATAATAGTTAGAAAAATTTTCTACCTCAAAGAAATCATAAAAATATTTTCAAACAAAATTTTTAATTATCATTAAATTCACAATAAATTTATTTTCTTAAATAGACTATAATTTGTCTGCTCAAATTATAATTTTATAAAAATTTAAATTTTTTGTAATATTTTTTGTTCTTTAAATATCATAAATTTTATTTATCATTTAAATTTATACGTGTAATTTAATTTATTTTATATATGTATCAATTTTTTTTAAAATATTATAATAAATTAATATTAAGATTTATATATGTGAAGACTAAAATTAATTTAATGGGAGGAAAAACATGCCCGGTCAATGATTTGACGTGCAGCATTTGAAATTGCTTTGAAGTACTCTTTGATTAGGGACGACTGTAGATGTGAAAATAGCTAAAATAGTATCAACTATTTAAAAATAATAACAATAATAATTATTATAATAATAATAATCAGAATAAATTACACTCTAGAGCTTAATAATTTATAAATTTATATTTATATTTTCAAAATTGTAATACTGTGTACTTGAGTTTTAATATAATTATTAAATGAATTTTAATATAATAATAATAACAATAATAATAACAAAAACAAATTTATGGCATAATATCACGTGCTATTAACTCTTTAAATTGTACGAGTAATTTCATTCGATCTCTGGAGGCAGACTTTTAATTTTATGGTGGTCTCATCCAAGAGTTTTTTTTTTTATGTTGATTCCTTTTAATAGATTCTGATAAGTTTGAGTATTATATTGTTATTTTAAAAAGATACATAAACATACTTAAATACTAAAAATATATTAAAGTATTTTTAATTGCTATTATAACATGAATTTTTTTTCATCTCAAGATAACAGTAAATTTTTAATATTTAAATATATATTTTTTATTTTTTAAAATAATAATTTTACTGTTAATTTAATGAAATTTATAAAAAAAAGACTAGCGTAAAAAAAATGTGGGCAAAATGGATTTAAATGATATATACTTGTTTCTGTGGGCTTACATTAATGTGAAATTGAAAGTCTACTTGAAGGCCTTGATGAAATTATCTTGTATTTATTTAGTCAAGTATGTTAACTTTAGCTTATCATATTATATATAAATTTGGGATTATTTGTTTGTAAAATTAATTTTAATAAGTGTTGACGTAGAAAAGAAGAGTCTTGAGACACAACAGTACGTAGATAGCTAAGCCTAGTGATTAAAGCTTAATTGAGAGTGATCATCATTCAGAAAAGCATACAGAGAATTTAAGGTGATTTAGAGAGTAGTCTCCTATGTCCACCGGATCGTCAGTAAGAAGGATTTCACTAAAAAGAAAAAGGATTTAGTCCAGAGACTAGTACAAGATTATTAGAGAAAGAGAGAGAGAGAGAGCTTGTATATCTCTAGCTTTCCTGCTATTACTTAAATCGTCCCGTTCTATCCCTTGTATACGTGTCATTTAGGGGCTTTTATAAGCAGACTATAGCAAATTCCTCGGAGGAGAATATTGCGATTCTGCTGATCCCATACTGACGGGTCCACCGCTATCGACCTCTGGGGAAACCAGAAGCAGTGGATGCAGCATGCGGTCTCTCGTTCTTCGCATTTCATGAGAATTTGTGGTGGCTAGATCATGCAGTGTCTTGATTTTCGCGACTGATGGGAATTGAAAATTGTGCTGATAAGGCACTTTGCCAACGTCAGCTGGAGCCGATGAAACCTTGTGGCCGCTGTTGTGGGGATAAACTCCATCATCGTGTCCAATGGTAAGGACAGCCTTTGCATCAATCATCGTGGTCGGTATTTGTGGAAGACTGAATCAGCAAGAGCGAGGCCCGGGGTCTGCAAAAGAGGAACTTAGTTAATTATTAATAATGATAAAGCGGCTTAGAAAGTGTTCCTGTGGGCGCGTGTGCGTCCGAAATGCAGCACCGGAGTCACGTGTTAACAATAAGGTTAAATTTAAACTTAGATGTAGATTTTTTTAATTAAGGGGGCATTTGGTTCGTTGTTATCTTGGTGTTATGTTATGTAATCTAAATATCATGATATCTACATGTCATCTTTTGGTTAATAATTTTATAATTAAATAGAAGATTATTTGTAGATGTCATTAAACCAAACAATTGACTTCTCTAAATAACATAACATAACATAACATCAAGATAACATTGAACCAAACGCCCCTAAAGTTATGAATGACGTGAAATAAAATTAATATTATATTTTTTTTGATATTTAAGTTAAATATTATATTAAAATATGAGGAATGTGATATAAGTTAATTATTATTTTGGTATATATATAAAATGTGAAATAAATTAATTTTTTATTTTAAAATTATGTATATAATATGATGTAATATATTTGATAAATTTAATTAAGTTAATTTTAATTTGGTTAAAAAAATAGGCTCTTAATATTAAAATTTAATTATATTATATTTCTTATATATGTTAATATTATACTTAATTTTATTTGATATATAATATTCTCATTCAAGTTTATTTATTATTTTGGTAAAGTTAACTCTCAATAGAATATATTATATTTGTAGAAAAAGAATAAGTTTGTAGGGCAGATTCCCGTTACGGTGCTATCTGCCATCAAGTCAGATCACGTTTCTTACACGACTCGTAAAGCACACGCGTCGCTTCAATAGCTCATCGGAAGTCGATGAAACCCATATGCCCAACGAAACGAGACGAAACAAAAACCACCTCAATGCCTCGGTTTCCCATCTTCTCCCTCCCCTTGGCCCTTCAGCAGCGGCGAGAGAGAGAGAGAGAGAGAAGAGAGAGAGAGAGAGGAGATGGGATCGTGGCTGAAGCCGGAGGACGCGAGGGCCTTCAAATGCCTGCTGGCGCTGGCTCTGATGTACTCGATCATGGCTTTCGCTGCTTACACAGTCGTGAACACGCGGCACGTTCGTCCTCTGCCGGTAGATGCACCTCCGGGACGCTTCTCCGAGGGCCGGGCGCTCCAGCACCTCCGCCGCCTTACCGTGGACATTAGGGGCCGCCAGGTTAGTATTCCGGATCATTTCTGTCTATCGATCGATTAGTTCCGATTGTCTGATATTGAATTTTAGGGTATTTTGTTCATGTTGGAATTGACAGGAGGGGCGTCCCGGGTTGGAGGCGGCAGCGCAGTACATAAAGAGGGAGCTGGAAGCGATCATGGCGCGGGCCGGGCCGGAGTACAAGTAATAGGAGACAAATCTTTTACCGTGCAATAGTCATTGGCAAAGTCTTATTACGAAATCCTTAGTCATTTTTTTGGTTTTCGTGTAATTTTGAGTGCTTAATGGTTGGAAGGACGAAGGTGCTCTGCATTTGGCTGTTTCTTTCGTTTATCATCTGTTTTGACGAAAACTTGGTGTTTTCTAACCAATATTAAATGGAGGTTTAACCAAAAAGTGTGAGATAGACCATTGTTGTTGAAGTTGTGCAGCCCGTACAAGAGTGTTTTGCTAATGGTTGGTAATATATGTATATATTGTATTTTCTTTTGAAATTTAAATCTTGTGATCTAACTGTCTGGAGAAAAGGCAAAGTGTTAACACAAATTCTATAAGGAAAAAGAGGTCTGACCTTTTGGATTGGTTACACCATTCCAGATTATAGTATGACATAATAATGATTCTAATGTTTGATCACAAAATCTAAATTTTATATGGAAATAACAAAAACATGTTTTCAAACCAATTGATAACAATTCTTATATTAGTAATTGTATTTCTTTATTTATAAGGTTATTTTTAATGGAAGTAAAAGATAATCTTTGATGTGATGTTTTTATATTGAGATTAGTAAAAGATTTGAAATAAATTTGGTTATATTTTGGAAGGTGTGTAGGATGTAAAATGATTTTATATTTTGAAATTTGTGTATAATATGAAATACAATTGATTTTAATATAAGATTTGAAATATTATAATTTAATCTTGGAATTTGTACATGATGTAACCTATAAGATGAGTTTTAACCTAAAATAAAGTTATATGAGTTTATTTTAGCTAGTTCCTATAAAAACAACTTGTTCGTTCCAAAATTTTGTGCATCAAACTTCCGTATGCTGATTATTTCTACATATGGAGGTTTTTTTCCCTCCTTTTTCTTAAACAGAAGTTCACTTGGAAGTTTTTTCCATGTGATACATGAACTAATCTAGGGAGGTAGTTCTCATAATTTTATTCTAAGTTGTGCCATAAACTGAAACTTAATGAACATAAATTGGACTCAGTTTCTTTGAGGACCTTGTGACAATGTTTTGTTGTGATAACATAGTTGTTTATTAAAACCAATGTTTTCATGTTTCAGGACAGAGGTTGATGATACTTTAGTCAGTGGTTCTTTCAACATGATATTTTTGCGTCACAGCATTTCTCTCACATACAGAAATCATAGGAACATTCTTTTCAGGTTATATAATCTTGATCACCTTCAGTTAAACAATGTAAATTGTAATAAAATTTTGAATTTCTTGATATCTAATGTTTGCATACCCATAATTTGTGATTTCTGCTTGTCGCCAAAATGAATGTGTGTTTTGCAATGTATGTAAATTGAACAGTGCATTGGCCAATGGATCCTATTTTATTATTGTTTCTTTTTATACTGTAGTTGGATGAGAACATGAACATGTAATTCTGGTTCAATATAAACAGTTACGTTTTTTGAAGCTTTGATTATAGGTTGACTTCGACATGAATGCTCGTTGTACTTTTCCCTTTTAATTATTGACCTTTTTTTTTGATAGAGTTTTTATTGATTCAAAACTGATTGACTGTTTCATGTACCTATGCATGTATAATGTCGTTGTTGCTATCTTATTTATCTCTTTGCTTTTGCTTATGCTTACTTGAACAAGTTTCTTTCGCAATATTTAAACAAGTTTCTTTTCTGTGCTATTTTTTTTCTTATTTATTTATTAGAAATTTAAATTTCTTTAGTTCAATGATTACTATCAAGTTGAAGGAAAAATTTTGGTTTAGTATGATTATAAGTATCTTTATTCTCATTATGCAGTAGGAAGATGCTTATCATCTATGTTACATGAGAGTGTTACAACAATAACAACAACAACAACAACAACAATCACAATAATGAAGCCTTAATTCTATTAGGTGGGGTCGGCTACATGAATCTTTTGTTTCTATCACGCTCTATCAATTAACAAGTCTTTATCTAAGTCTAAGTGAGTAAGATCATTCTTTATTGCTTCTGTCATGTCGTTTTTCGTCTTCCTCTTACATGAGAGTGTTAAGTGATAAAAAAATTCATAAGATTTGTGTGATTGAGATGTAGATGCTAAGATGGACAAGTGGTCAACTTGAGTGGGGATTGCATTAGAAATGATTGTATTAGAGGGTGAACATGGCAATTATTGAAGAATAAGATGAGTGAAGGTTAGTGGTGGGGACACCACGATCGACCGTTGATTCATTCCTGGTTTACCGTCGACGGCCGAGATTTAGTCACGCTGCTTCGATCTGGATTGATTAATTATTAGGACAGATTTGGAAAGATGGATGCTGCGGATCGCTGACTTGGTGGATTGGAAATCTCTCATTCATTCTTATTGATTGGAGATTTTATTTTGGGATGATTTTATTTCTCGCATTTATTTTGTTTTAGTTGTTTCTATTTCTGTGACTGTTATTTTAGGCATGTTATCTGTATTTTCTCGTTTGTGTGAGAAATTTATTACATTATGTATTTTTTCTTTATTGAGTCAATTTGTATGGAGGTCTATATAAACGCCTCCTTGTTACTCTTATTTTTTAATGCTGAATGAATTTGACTTGTGTTTTTTTGGGGATTAGTTGATTCTAGAATGAATCGATATCCTGGATAGTGAAGGGCTTGAGCCTTGAGTGAAAATCTCTAAATTCCATCCGCTCCAGCTCTTCCCTCTGGGTTCGAATTCATTCATCTTACATCCCTCAGCATTCACCTCACCTCACCCTCATCCACCCTGCCTGCTCTTTTGTGTTCTTGGATCTAGCTCATCGACTCCGGTTCGATGTGATCGCGTCGTCAGGTTTCCACATCACCGACGACGCGCCTGCGCAACTACGTCGACGCGCCCGCGCCGACTACGTCGACGTGAGTACACAGCTCCGCTCGATGCCGCCGAG
>JAEMOT010001962.1:133838-195590 GCA_019297695.1 Apostasia ramifera | reverse complement strand
CCTGGACTCTCTTACTCAGGTACGAATTTCAACAAAGCCTTTGACCTGGTTAAGTCGAATAATTTGGATTTTTCTGCTCGCTTGTGATTTGCTCGAATTTGTACCACTTGTGCGGCCTTTCATTATTGAGTGAATTTATATTACTGTTGATTAAGTATTGTGAGATCCTTAATTCTGTTCTCCGTTTTCAATTTGTTGAAAACCGGATTGCGCCCTAATCTGAATTGGTAATTTTTCAATTACCTTCGTTCTAATTTATTTAAAATTTTGAAAGAAATCAGTTTTGCGGGTTTAATTAATTTCTCAGTCATTACAAAATTGTTCTATGATATTCTAACATTAGTTTATGAATAATCTGCTTTATAAAATTGTTGATCTCTAAACTGCATCGTCATTCGTCCGTCCCGCATCAGTTAGATAAATGTTAGTGGATCTAGGTTACAACTTAAAGAGAGGAATGGTTTGATAAACAATAAATTGGGATAGGGTCATAAAAAAGTGACCTGGACTTGTACTCAAGAAGAGAATTGCTAACATAGAGCTGAATGAAGAACATAAATCCATGTACCCAATACCATGTAGTTTTGGATTGATGTTTTATTGTTTATGATGTATCTTTTAATCTTTTATTCTTTGTGCAAAAATATCCTTTTTTGTAATCATTTACATTGCACTCCGATATATGATTTTGCATTGTCATGTTCTAGACTTATTGTTGATCGACTTTAGTCTTCGTTATCATAGACTTAAGCTTGGTTTTCAAATTTCCATGTTTTATTTTCATTGTTTTCTTGTAGGATTTTATGCTTGAAGGTCTATAAGTTATACTTTAACCTATTTGCTTTTTTAATAATTTGAGATGCCACACTGATCCCTATAACCCGAAAAGATGATAGTCTATTTATCCAGTCGTATGATGCTTTTGGTGCAGGATTTCTTCAAATTCTTCAGAGGACAATGACCCATCTGTTTTGGTGAATGGACACTTTGACAGCCCTCTTGGTTCTCCTGGTGCAGGAGATTGTGGTTCTTGTGTTGGTGAGTCATGTCAGTGGTGTCTCTTATTCATATGATGTCATCTCAATCATGTATGATATGTGTTTTTGTTGTTAAGATTGTTTTTCTTGACCCCAGCATCAATGCTTGAACTTGCAAGGCTTGTGGTTGATTCAAATTGGATTCCACCTCGACCAATAATCTTTCTTTTTAATGGTGCAGAAGAACTCTTTCTTTTGGTAACAATGTTGTAGCATTATTTTGGGAATGGTACTCAGTATTATCTTGCTAGTTTGAGTTGCTTTAACGGTGCTATATATGCCTTTGATGTATTATGTTGCTGCATTTGTTTTCTCTCATATTTTCTCATAGTTCAATATTTTCACCATGTTCTCTTGGAGTAATTGGCAGTTCTTTTGGTGGAAATGAGCCTGCTAATACGATAGTGTTATGTTACATGATATTTCTGTGGGAGATTCTAGTCCACTTAGGTAAAATTAGATTGTATTAAATTATTTATTCATCTAGATTTAGAACTACTAGAAGCTCTAATGACAAAAGAGTATCTCTCTATTATCTATTGTTACTTTATTATATATTAAAGTTGGTAACTATAAGCTAGTTAAAATTAGTCTTTTCCATTTTGCTCTAGGTACCAATTATAATATAGAGTAAAAGAAAAGATGAAATAATATCTTATTGTATATATATCATATATATAACAATAATAATATATTTTATTTATTTGATATTTTTATTTATTAGTTTATTATTTGTTTCATATATTATTTTGATGATGGGACCATTTCATGATATTTTATCATTTTATTAATTATTTTAACATTTTTTTGTTTAGTTTGGCATACTATGGGTTGCTGAAATTTGGTATTTTATAATTGAAATTTAGCATTTTTAATTTTCTCTTTTACCATATTAATAATATATAAAAATTTTACTTCGAAATAAATCTATTCGTTTATGATGTAGTAACTTAAGATAATGAGGTGTATGAGTTATCGAAATTTGATATTTTTATTTTTATGATTAATCATATTATTAATACAATAATAATGATCAAGCCTTTATCCTACTTGATGAGATCAGCTATATGAATCCTTTATTTTCATTGCACTCTATTAATGAGCCAATTCTCATTTTGCTCTATGTGTATAAGATTATTTTTTATATTATCTTGTCATGTCTTTTTTGGTCTCTTTCTTTTACTTTATTTACATGGCAAGGCCCAATAACTTAACTTTTCTTATTAGAATTTCAATCAGCCTATTATTTATATGTTCAAACCTTCTAAGCCAATTTATTAAGAAAGAAAGATTTCTTTTGAGTTTATCTTTACTTGATGCTACTTAAATTTTCTCGTGGATATACGCATTTCTTATTATGTTTTTTCTATATACTCACTCATCTATTTTATCATTCTCATTTCTGTGATATTTATTTTATTTGCATGCTTTTTCTTTATAGACTAATATTTCAATTCCATATATCATCGCTGGTAAATTTATTTTTAAGTTTGAGTAAATTTTTTTCACATAATATACTAGATGTTTTTCTCCACTTATTCATTCTATTTAGATTCTGCTAATGATATTATTCTCTTTTTCACTGCTATTTTATATGATTTGATCCAATATATCTAAAGCGCTTGCTCTTTTTAATAAGTTGATCATCAATTGTCATATTATCAATATAAATATTTCTTTCTTAATTAAATGTGCGCTCTATATATTCAATTTTTGATATACTAGGATTACAAAGATGCTTGATGGAGTAGTTAATAAAGTGAGGACTGACGACAACAACTCTATGGAATTGCCTATTCTGATCAGGCTTCACCAAAATTTTATCTGAATTCCATATCTATTTAATTTTCATTTGTGTGATAAAGGAGTTGGTTATGCACATTAAAATTGAGATTCTCGCTTTTTTTTTGAAAGAGAATTCCTACTTTTCTATTTATATCTATTTGGACAAAAAATGTTAAGCTTAACTCAATTGACAGAATTCTTTTTATTGACTATTTTGTCCAAAGTCTCTCTTTTGTTCCTTCCATTGGAGGCAACTGTAGTTGCACCATGGTGGTGGAAGTTGATGAGTTGTTGAGGTCGATGGTAGTTTGGTGGTGGAAAGTGGCAATGCTGCCAAGTTCCTCTCATGTATAAGTTTATCTTTTATGCTCCTTGACCATGCGCTTGAGCTTTGTTGCATTTGTGTAGCTGTAGATGGTGGTGTAGCTAATGAATTAGAGGCCTTCGAGTGCTTGCTAAGTGCTAGACTTGGTCGTTTTGAGCTGCACGAGTCTACACCTTGCATCCTGAGCTTGAAGGCTTGGAGTGGCCAAAGAATAGGAATCATGTAGGAGATGACCCTAGCCTTCTCTCTTACTCTGTCCCTTTTTATCTCACTCTCCCTCTCGCACCCTGCCTTTATCTTTCGCTCTCATCCTCTCTATGTCTATCTCTCATGTTCTCAGGAAAATATTAAACTTAATTGAAATTGATCGAAAAAGATGTTTTATGGACTATTTACCCTTAGTCTCCCTTTCTCTCTCTCCATCTTCAAAGTTGGTAGTCGTGGTGGTAGAAGGTGATGAGGTTATTGTGGTCAGTGATGACGCCATGTGGTGGAAGGTGTAGCAATCTTTGGAATAAAACGCTACTGAAATGCATGTTCACTATTGATGAATGATTTTTTTGAAGTTCATTCAATTGTGTTAGCTTTTAGTTGTGCTGTCCTGAATATTTTTGAAAGCTCCTCATGTTGTTTTAAGTTTAAAGTGATTACTAGGAGAAACAGGGTTTTTTTTTTTTTATCCAAAAGCTGTTTTGGATTAATGTATATGTGTCCAATTTTGTGATTTTGTTATTTAACCTGATTGATATATCTTTTCAGGGCTCCCATGGCTTTGTGAAGACACATAAATGGACTGATACAGTTGGAGCTTTTGTCAATTTAGAAGCATCTGGAACTGGTGGTCTTGGTATGTTTTCAATCAAATAGGCTCGGTTCTCTATTTATTTATAGTAGTTGGGTACCACAAGTTAATAACTTGTTATCACTAGCCTATTCCTTTTGTTAATTGGAACTTGTAGCTTCATCGGGAGAGCATTTATTTCAAATCTGATTGGAGCAAGTACCATCCTCATTTTCTTTGTCCCTTTCTGAAGTATGAAGATTTGCCACTTATGTTTTGAAAATCTCTTACAGATATATAAGATTCGGTTCTTGTAGTAGAAAATATATTGCTGTTCTATTGTAAAGCATTCATAATCGTTATACTTGGAAGCAAAACAGTCGCACCAACTTGATTTTTAGGACCAGAAAACATTGTCTTCCGGATCCATTTAATTTTGTGCTTGGAAACTCATTCCTAGCAGTGTCTTCATTTTTTGCTTGTGTTGGGTCATTTTTACATACAATTATCAACTAGAATTTGTGATCTTTGATGTGTTTTTTAAGTGGATTTTTGTGCTGTAATAACAACAATAACAACAACCAACCCATAATCCCGCTAGGTGGGGTCGGCTACATAAATCCTTTATTTTTATTGCTCTATCAATTAATAAATTCTTATTTAAGTCTAAGTAACTAAGATCACTCCTTATATTTTCTTGCGATGTCTTTTTTAGTTTTCCTCTTCCTCTTTGTACATGGGCAAGATCCAATAACTCAATTTTTCTAAGTGGATCTTCAATCGGCCTACGATTTATATGTCCAAGCCATCTAAGCTTTCTCTAAGTTTATTCTCAATTAGTGCAATATCAATTTTCTTTTGGATATGCTCATTTCTCATTCTATCATTTCATGTATACTACACATCTACCTTATCATCCTCATTTTTGCAATATTTATTTTATTTGTATGTTTACTCTTTGCAGGCTAGTATTCAGCACTATATATCATCGCAGGTCTTACTATAGTTTTATAAAATTTATCCTTAAGTCTGAATAAATTTTTTCTATCGCACAACACACTAGAAATATTTTTTCACTTTACCCATCCTGCTTGAATTCTGCTAATAATATCTTTATCTATTTCACCATCATTTTGTATGATTGATCTAAGATATCTAAAGCGGTTACTCTTCTTGATAATTTGATTACCATTGTCACATCACCAATATAAGTGTTTCTTTCTTGACTAAATCTGCACTCCATATATTCAATTTTTGATCTACTGAGATGAAAACCTTTAGATTCTAGAGCATTCCTCTAAAACTCAAGTTTCACTTTAGCTCCTTTTTAGTTTTATCAACAAGGACAATATAATCTGCGAAGAGCATACACTATTACACCTCATCTTGGATATGTCCAGTCAGGACTTCCGTATTCAAAGTAAAAAGATACTGACTTAAAGCCGAGCCTTGGTGTAATTCAACTGTAATAGGAAAATCCTTGGTCAGACGTTTTTGTATCCGAACACTGGTAACAACTCCTTTATACATATCTTTAATAATTTGAATATAAGCAGTGCAAATTTCTTTATTTTTGTGCTGTAATATATCATACAAAACACGTGGATGTCCTAGAAACAAGGTTGTTGCCTGATATGTTTGCGTGCTTGAATTACAAACCAACTTGCATTTTTTTTTGGCTAATGCTATTACAATCTTTTTTAAAGCAGAACTTAGTGACTATGATTGGAAGCAACATTGTCATGCCATGATAACCGTGATAGACTTCATGTGACTTCACTGGAGAGAGTCATTTTAACTTGTCTATAACAAATCATTTTAAGATTTCTATTTGATTAAGAGGTTTAGTCAGGTATTTAAGCCATTGTTTGCAACCTATATGTCATTCCTGATGTTTGGCATGTTTCCTGGAAGGAAGATAGGTTTTTTTGGATGCATTGCAGTATTGAGCCATTTTACGAAGGAAGGTCTTGACGCCACGCTGGGGTTATTAAGAATTTTTTTTACTCTATTTGTCATGTCCTGCAAGGTTGCCAGAAATAAGTGAACTTCTGTTAAAGCAATCATGGATGCATCCATTTGGTGGTGTATTTGATCAAGTTTAGGAAAACATTATCCTTATAACTCTTTGCTTGATCGTTCAGCCACTAATTTTCCATTACCTGTCAATTTAGTTGATTCTCAACTAGGATTGTGCCGAGGTCTGCTGAGGGACATAGTATTTAATCTCTCATGATCCATGACCAGTTGGGTAGTGATAAGTCTGTCAATGTAGGTACAATCGAGAACACAGTAGACCAGTTGTCAGGTGTCCCTTGGCTGAGGTTTGTCGTTAATGTTCATCGAAGAGTATAATTACTACTTTTCTTCGGTAGTTTTTCAGGTCATCCTTTCCGGTTGTGACACCTTGTTCATGTAAGAGAAAGCGAAGGGGATACAATCTTGGAAATGCAAGAGTACTCCAATATGGAGCTGCCATATTGTCTAAATGCAAGAGTACTCCAAGAGACTAGTACAATTGGCTTGTTTTCTTAGTTTGAAGTCAACTGCAACCTTGGTAAGCATTAAATGAGCTGTCAAACCTGGTTTATTTGTTTATCTCCAGATGCTTGAATTGAAGCCTTTAGTTCCATTTTCTTCTTCATGCAATTTGAAGGAGAGGAGGGTAAGTCTGCTTAGTAGGAGCCCTCGTCCATGGCCATGAATTTGCATAGAAATGTTGTTGGATTGGTTATGCCTTTAGACGAATGGTTGAAGGGAATTAAGTTATCTGTAGTAGAAGCTTGGGCATGACAGTACCTTAAGGCCCTGTTTGGTTGGAGGCCATCTTGGTCAAGTCATGGCCAAAATGGCCTCCAACCATTTTATTAAAATTAATAATAATAAAAAATTAAGTGTAATGTGTAAAAAAATTGTATAGATATAATATAAAATAAATTTTTTTATATTAAAATTTATGTATTGAGGTTGAAAAATAAAAAAAATATTTAATAAAATAGTTGGAGGCTATTTTGGCCATGGTCATGGCCAAGATGGCCTCCAACCAAACAGGGCCTAATAGTTGGAATGCTGGATTCAGATGGCGTTATTCTACCTACTGACATGGAGTAGCTTATTACGGTTGCGGCTTGGGGATATTTTTGGAGAAGGAAGCATCTTCATTTGAGTGTTTAATCCACCATTGCTTGAAGGGTCATAAATTGCCTTCTCCAATCTTCTTTCTAGATTGGCTCTTAGGCCTCATTTAGTTGGGACCTAAAAAGACCACAAACTCTTCCAAATATACTTTCATTGATATTTTATATTTAGTTTTCATCATACACAAATTTAAATACAACAACAACCAAGCCTTAATCTCATTAGGTGGGGTCAGCTACATGAATCTTTTGTTTTCATTGCGCTCTATCAGTTACCAAATTCTTATCTAAGTCTAAGTAACTAAGATCACTCTTTATAGTTTCTTGTCATGTCTTTTTTGGTCTCTCTCTTCTTCTTTGTACATGGGCAAAATCTAATAACTCAATTTTTCTAACTAGAGCTTCAATCGGTCTACGATTTAGATGTCCAAAGCATCTAAGCCGACTTTCTCTAAGTTTATCTTCAATTGGTGCAACACCAACTTTCTTTCGGATATACTCATTTCTCATTCTATCCTTTCGTGTATATCCACACAACCACTTTAACATCTTCATTTCTGCAATATTATTTTATTTGTATGTTTCCTCTTTGCAGGCCAGCATTCAACACCATATATCATCGCTGGTCTTACTACAGTTTTATAAAATATACCCTTGATTTTGGATGAGATTTTTCTATCGCACAACACACCAGAAGTATTTCTCCATTTTACCCATCCTGCTTGAATTCTGCTAATAACGTCATTATCTATTTCATCATTATTTTATATGATTGATCCAAGGTATTTAAAGTGCTCACTCTTCTTGACAATTTGATCACTAATTGTCACATCTCCAATATAAGTATTTTTTCTTGACTAAATGTACACTTCATATATTTAATTTTTGATCTACTGAGATGAAAACCTTTAGATTCTAGAGCATTCCTCCAAATCTCTAGTTTCGCTTTAGCTCCCTCTTTGGTTTTCTCAACAAGGACAATATCATCTGCAAAGAGCATACACTAAGGCACTTCATCTTGGATATGTCCAGTCATGTCTTCCATAATCAAAGCAAAAAGATACGGACTTAAAGCCGAGCCTTAGTGTATTCCAACTTTGATAGGAAAATCCTTAGTCAAAACTTTTTGTGTCCGAACATAGGTAACAACTCCTTCATACATGTCTTTAATAATTTGAATATAAGTAGTGCAAATCTCTTTTTTTTCTAAAACTCTCCGAAGTACTTCTCTTGTGACTTTATCATAAGCTTTTTAAAAATCAATAAAAATCAAATGTAGGTTTTCCTTTCTCTCTTTAAGTTTTTTCATTAAACTTCTTAATAAATGAATGACTTCTATAGTAGATCTACCTGACATAAAATCAAACTGATTCTCTGATACCTTAGTATTATGACGTAACCTTTGTTCGATCACACTCTCCCAAAGTTTTAAAGTATGACTCATTAATTTAATTCCTCTATAATTGGCACAATTTTATACATCGCTTTTATTCTTATAAATAGGTACTAATATACTCTTTCTTCATTCATCATCTTTTTAGTCTTCAAAATCATATTAAACAATTTAGTGAGCTAAGAAACTCCTTCATCTCTTAAGCACTGCCAAACATCTATTGGGATGTTATCTGGTCTTACTGTTTTTTTATGCTTCATTTTCTATAAAACTTTTCAGACTTCAGCTTTACTAATACGACGGATGTAAGAGTAATTTTTACTTTCTTTTAGGGTACTGAATTCTATAAGATCAATTGAATTTTCACAACGTTCATTGAAAAGCTATTGAAAGTAATTCATCCATCTTTCTTTGATATCTTCTTCCATGAAAAGTACTCTTTGATCTTCATCTTTAATACATTTTATTTCAATTAAATCTTTAGTTTTTTTATCTCTTGCCTTGGCAATCCTATATAATTGTCTTTCTCCTTCTTTAGTGTCTAGCTTCTTATATAAATCCTCAAGAGGCATATTTTTTGCATTGCCTACTGTTTTCTTAGATTCTCGTCGAGCCACTTTATATTTCTCTCACTTATCATTATTTTTGTTTTTAAATCAATCTCTATAACAAATCTTCTTCTAAATTTTTTCTTGTACATCATCTTTCATACAAAGGTAACGATTTCTTTATACATGTCTTTAATAACTTGAATATAAGCAGTGCAAATCTCTTTCTTTTCTAAAATTCTTCAAAGTACTTCTCTTGAGACTTTATCATAAGCCTTTTCCAAATCAATAAAAACGAAATGTAAGTTTTCCTTTCTCTCCTTAAATTTCTCCATTAAACTTTTTAGTAAATGAATGACTTCTAGAGTAGATCTACCTGGCATAAAACCAAACTGATTCTTTGATACCTTAGTATTATGGCGTAACCTTTGTTCGATCACCCTCTCCCAAAGTTTTAAAGTATGACTCATTAAATTAATTCCTCTATAATTGGCACAATTTTGTACATCGCCTTTATTCTTATAAATAGGTACTAATATACTCTTTCTCCATTCAATTGGCATCATTTTAGTCTTCAAAATCATATTAAACAATCTAGTGAGCCAAGAAACTCCTTCATCTCCTAAGCACTGACAAACATCTATTGGGATGTTATCTGGTCCTACTGTGTTTTTATGCTTCATCTTTTTTAAAGCTTTCCAGACTTCAGCTTTACTAATACGTCGGATATAAGAGTAATTTTTTTTTTTTTTTTAGGGTGCTGATTTCTGTAAGATCAATTGAATTTACATAACTTTCATTGAAAAGCTGTTGAAAGTAACTCAACCATCTATCTTTGATATCTTCTTCCATGAAAAGTACTCTTTGATCTTCATCTTTAATACATTTTGCTTCAATTGAATTTTTAGTTTTTTTATCTCTTGTCTTGACAATCCTATATAATTGTCTTTCTCCTTCTTTAGTGTCTAGGTTCTTATATAAATCCTCAAGAGCCATATTTTTTGCATTGCCTACTGCTTTCTTAGACTCTCGTCGAGCCACTTTATATTTCTCCCACTTATCATTATTTTTGTTTTTAAACCAATCTCTATAACAAATCTTCTTCTCCTTAATTTTTTCTTGTACATCATCTTTCCACCACCAAGTATCTTTATTATTTGGAATCATTCCTTTGGATTCTCCTAGCACATCCTTCGCCACCTTACGGATACAGTTAGCAACTGTCAATTACATAAGATCAGTTTTCCCGTTAATGTTCCATTGCCCAAGTTCTAGAACTTTTTTCTTAAATATACATTTGTTCTCATTCAAATATAAATTTATTCCATATCTTGCATAAATTTTAAGTTTCCAACAACCTTAAAAATTAATTTATTCACATTTTACACATATTTTAATAAAAAAATTAATTTTATTTCACTTCCAATACAATTTTTAATAATAAAATAACCTTATTTTACATCATAATATTAAAATTTTTTTTCTCTCTATTTTGAAAAAACATAATTTTTTTTTGAAATATGCTCTAATCAAACAAGGCTTTCCTATTTGGCCCCAAGACCATTTTGGTTATGCCCAAGACCAAAATAGTATTAAATTAAATAATAATAATAAATAAATAAATAAATAATTTTTTATTACATCCTACATAAACTCTAATATAAAAAATTTATTTTATTTCACATACTCAATTATTTTCAATAAAACTATTAGCTTTATTTCACATCCTAGACCAAAATATTTCATTTGTTAAGGATATGAAATAAAGTTGATAATTTTATTGAAAATGATTGAGTATATAAAAAAAAAATAATTTTTTTGTATTAAAGTTTATGTAAGATGTAATAAAAATTTATTTATTATTATTATTATTATTTTTTTAATTGAGTATCATTTTGGTCTTGGGCAGGACCATTTTAGTCTCGGGGCCAAACAGGCTCATAATGAGGGAGAGGTTAAGGAGGGATAGATGGGAGTGCCACAGGAGTACTTGCACCATAATTATAACTGTAGAAAATAAGGCAGAGAGTGTTGTGGTGTTTATAGTATACTATTGTATATTGTCCTAGCTAACTATAATTATGTTAACAAAATGAATATCCTTATGTTGGTCCATATATATCACTGGTCAAGTAAATAACCCATCGGATTGAAATGCAGACACAAAATTGTTCGAAGTTAGATAATATGCTGCCTTAACACTTGATGCATCAGCTTGAAGTAATGTTAAGCATATGCTTTAATGTTAGCTGATGTCTATGTGTGTTACAAATTAGAGAAAATTGTAGAGCTTTTTTGCTTTTCTCTATTGCACCTTTTACAACATTGATGTTTCACATTATACTAGCATTATTTAAAGGCACATTTGCTTTCTCTACCCGTGTTATTTCTTGATTAATACCTTTTTGATATACAGATCTAGTTTGCCAGTCTGGACCTGGCTCCTGGCCTGCACTTGTCTATGCCAAAGCTGCAAAATATCCCATGGCAAACAGTGTGGCGCAGGTACAACTCTGCGATATCCTTTTTATTGAATTCATGTGATTTAATGTTTTTTAGCATATATGATATGACAGTATCCACATTGTCTGTTTTCCATCAAACGCTTTGTTATTTCTTTAAAAATGTCAAACTTGTCAGTTAATGTTATGCTAAGTGGAGTTTAAATTCTTTCTGTAAGGAACATCATTTCATTTAGAATATGTATTATTTAGTTTGATTTCAGACTGTGCAGGAGCCATGCCATGCCATGTAAATAGTGGATCAGAAAGGTACTTATGTACTTAAAATACTAAAGCCATATATGACCATTAATAAATTGATGAAATATGAAAACTAATCATTTGGCAAAGCATTTTGCATATTTGAACATTGTGCTTGTTTTCATAATCTTTTCTCATGATGGGAGATAAACTTTCCTTGGAAGTCGCGATGTTTATTTTGGATGTGAGTAGATAAATAGTGTGATTCCCTGGCATAAATCAGTTGTATTCGAAGTATGATTGAATAGTACTAGGTAGTTATAAGGTGTATCAGAATGGGTTAACTATCGAGCTTGGTGGGTTAGGATGGGTCCAATTGCATTCCAACCTAATAAGCTGATCTTCACCCAAATTTCGTACAAGTCAATTGGATCTCAATCTTACTTTAGTCTAGTGTGGGTCAAATTGGCTAACCTTCCAACTGGACTAGACTTAGCATAAAATTCATTGAACATAAATGTGCCAATTTCAAGGAGATGAAAACCCAACGAGAATAAGTTTCGGAAAAAAAAAAAGTTTCGACAAACCCAATGACATTTGTAAAGGATAAAAGGTTGTTTCCAAAATTCAGTATCGCTAGATACTTGGGTCATTTGGTCAGGTTGTCGTCTAGCATGGATAGGAAACTTGGCTTTGACCAAGGTGACCTAGGTTCAAATTGCAGCACCAGAAATTCCATTCCATCTTTTCAATTCTATCCCAACTAGTTTGGGATTAAAAGTTTGCTGTTTTTTGGGTCAGATTGTTTTAGTAGTTAAAATTTTGATACTCCAAGTTAGTTATAACAATCTTGTTTGTTGAAGGTGAAAAGTGATTGTTGTGGGCTAGGATCACTAATAAGATGCGGTTTCTAGCATACTTCTAGGATTGCAATAGGCAGGAATGAATTATCCCATATTGAAAAGTAAAAGAAATTACTAGGAAGGGGTTCATTTGTGAGAAAAACAAGTGAAGATCCATAAATCTAACATATTAAATAATCAAAATTGTGCCCAATCATCGTCGTCAACAAGATCAATTGTTTTTTCTTAACATATTGGGTTTGGCTTTACGTATTCTAGTTCATAATCTATTGCGACTTGTGATGTTAACATTAACTTCTACCATACTTACATTTGAAGCCTTCTTTCCAAATACATTCTCATTTTTGTAAGACCTTACCTCCATGTTTAGTAGCTAAACATTTGCGCCAAAGTTTGAAATTATGAATTTTCCAATGCATTTTGGCTTACAAACCTCTCACATGAAATGTAATGAGCCTTTCTTACTATAAGATCACCATTCTATAGGAATCTTCTAATGATTTTCTTGATCTCATCTGGAACATTTGCGGGTACAAATGTGTGGGATAACACATACACCGACATCATGGTTAGAACACTATTAATAAGAGTAATTCTTCCTGCCAAAGATAAGTGTCTAGCTCCTCATGTATTCACCCTTTTCCATAGAGCTGTAATGATTGTGGTAAAGTCATCCTTTTGTGGCTTGCCGTCCTACATACTAAGACTACTTACAATTGTTGTCCTCATGTCTTACGTTGTTGTTGGGCTAAAGATGATAAAGGATTTCTCTTCATTTATCTTCTGTCTTGACACTGCACAATAGTAATTCAAAGTTCTCTGGATCCTCACTATTGTTTGTGGGGTGGCTTTCGAGCACAACAATAATCATCAGCAAACATTAGGTGTGCCTGGGTTGGGACTCTAGCAGAAATCTTAATTTCGCTGATGTACCCTTCCTCCTATACTTTCAGGATGAGTGCAGACAACAACTTTGAGAAGGATAAACAAGGAAAAATCCGGCATCCTTGCCTCAGTCCTCATCTAGCATGTATCCAAGGTGATTTCTTGCCGTTGACAGGAAGAGTGAATTTGGGGCTTTCAATGCACATTTTGGTCCATTTCCTTCACTTCTTTGGGAATCCCATCTTCTCTAGCATGCCATCCAGATATTGCCAATTAAGCTTATCATAAGCTTGCTCCATGTTGGGCTTAATGATCATTTGGCTATCCGTACGCTTAGTGGTGTGTAGTCTATGGATGATCTCTTAAGCCAAGATACAATTATTTGCAATTAATCTTCCAAGCACAAAGGCCCCTTGCTCCAATGCAGCCAGACATGAGCGGGGCTTTAGTCTTTGTACCAAAAGTTTAGCTACTATCTTGTAAATGGAGTTGCATAGACTTAGAGGTTTAAAATGTTTAGCTTCTTCAGCATTTTCTACTTTGGGGATTAAAGTAATTGCTGTGTCTTTCTATCTTTGTGGCATTTGGTCCTTCTCAAATGCAGGCTGGATGGCCTTTACACATGATTTCCCATGATAGACCAGTAGTGCTTCAAGAAGCTGCCCGTGATCCCATCTAGATCTGGCGTTTTGTTGTTTGCTAGAGAGAATAGCTTGTTGAATTTCGTCCTTAGAAATAGGCACAATAATTGATTGGGATACTTCAGGGCTAAGAAGCACGGACACGACACGGACACGGGACACGACACGACACGGACACGGGGATACGTCAATTTTAAAAAAAATAAGACACGACACTTCTAGGACACGTAAAATAAATATAATTATTTATTTTCTAGAATTTTAATAAAAATAAAAGAAACTATAAATTGATCAAATATATGTGATGGCAAAATTATAAAAAGTTATATGCATTTAATAGGACTAATCAAATATGAAAACTATAATATTCATTCAGAAGAGTTTCGACGTACCTATGCCAAAATGTAGCTATATAATTAGATATTTACGCAGCGGACTACTTCACCAAATAATATAAAAGACCTAGAAGTTAGAAGAGGAGGAGAAGAAGAAAGTGAAGAAGGTGAAGGAGAAGGAGGACGACACAAAAACAGTGAATAAAGAAAAAAATAGAGAACAAGAATAAAAAAAAAACAAAAAAGAAGAGGAGAAGAAGAAGACGGAAGAAGAAGAAGACGAAAGAAGAGGCAGAAGAAGAAGACGGAAGAAGAAGAAGGGAGAAGAAGAAGAAGGGAGAAGAAGAAGAAGAGGGGAGAAGAAGAAGAAGACGGGAGAAGAAGAAGAAGACGGGAGAAGAAGAAGAAGATGGAAGAAGAAGACGAAGAAGAAGAAGACGGGAGAAGAAGAGGCAGAAGAAGAAAACCAGAGAAGAAGACCGAAGAAGAAGAGGCAGACGAAAGAAGAAGAGGCAGAAGAAGAAGAAGACGGAAGAAGAAGAAGAAGACGGAAGAAGAAGACGAAGGAAGAAGAAGAGGCAGAAGAAGAAAACCAGAGAAGAACAAGGAGAAGAAGAAAACCAGAGAAGAAGAAGAAGGAAGAAAAAGAAGGAAGAAGAAGAAGGAAATGCAGACCGCGACGGGAGAGGCGACGGCGACGGCAATGGCGACGGCGACGGCGACTGCCGGCGAGAACTGGCGCTGCGACCAGAGAGCGATTGTGAGATGACCGCGACGGAGAGGGAGGACGCACGCGGAAAACCTAGGGCAAAACATTTGAACCGATTTTTTGGAAAAATTAATTTTATTTTTTATTAAAATTTAATTAATTAATAATTGAGCCGTGTCCAAGTGTTTTGTAAGTGTCCTAGAAGTGTCCAGAAGTGTCCTAGAAGTGTCCAGAAGTGTCCAGAAATGTCCTAGAAGTGTCCAGAAGTGTCCTAGAAGTGTCCAGCCATGTCCTAATTTTTTTTTTTAAATTAAAAAAATTGGACACGTGTCCCGCCGTGTCCGACACTTGTCCCGCCGTGTCCGTGGCGTGTCCGTGTCCGACACGTGTCCGACACCACCACGGCTACTTCTTAGAAGTGTCCGTGCTTCTTAGCTTCAGGGGCTATGACCAGTTTGGGTTGGAAGCCAATGGAGATGCCTTGAACTCCCTCTTCTACTCCCCGCTTCCTTGAGTAGAAATTCATTAGCATGTTAAGAATCCCCTCCTCCTCTGACACGTTGTTGCCTGCATTATCAGGAATGGCCCTTATCCAACTAGTTCTCTTTCTCCCTCTAGCAACCTTGTGTAAGAAAAAGGTATTTCTATCTCCTTTAGCTAACCACTGAGGTTTAGCTCTCTATCACCACCAGGTTTCAGCTTTTGCTAGTGTTGTGTTGTACTCCAATATCATGCTAATGAGCTCTGTGCTGCTCTGGAGTCAACCCAACAGCAGAGGCCTCCAGATGCTCTGGGCACTTTGTCTGAAGTTTGGTTTTTTTGCTGTTGCTCAACCTTGTCTGAGCTTGCACTTTCATTATTGCTGGCACCCTCCTTGCTATAGACCTTTTGTCGTCTTGCCTCTTAGTAAGCATCTAGTTGCTGAGTGCCCCACCATGCCATAGCTAAAGCATAGATTTGCTAGCTCCTTATATTCAGACCTTTGAAAGAATCTCCCTCTAGTCCCTTGCAGCCATGCACCTGTTTAGATATGATGATTGAGATCTACCTTGAGACACACACTAGCAGATAATCCCCTTTGCAAGAGGCTGTGAATTGGTCAAACAAAATTGGAACTCTTGCTTTTGCAGAAACTTTATCTGTGGCCCTAGAATTCAAGAGGAAGCCCAGGTATTCGCACCCATAGTGGATGGTGCTGATTATGTCTACACCTGGTCTGAAAGTAGGTGTCCAGGAATCGAATACTGTAGCTTGCCCTGTTAAGGCTCAGGGCCCTCCATACCAGACCATATTCTTGTTTCTTGTTCAAAATTGATAATGAAGTATCCCTGGCCAACATCTAGCATCTTGAACCTTGCAAAGTGCCTCATTTCTTTTGCGATTCTGGCCCGATCACGTAGGATGAGATTCTTCTTCCAAACAATCTACCCACCAGTGCAAATCTCCACTCTTTTGCAATCTGACTTGCCTTCTCACTATCAGGTTGGATCACATCCTCCTCCTGTCTCAGAGCCTGGGTGATTATAGTTATTGGGATTGATACATTCCCTCCTTTATTTAGTACCTCTGCCCTAAGTTTTTCATTCAAAATGCTACCATAGCTACTACTCCCCTGTAACATAGTAAGAGGAGTCCCTTCAGTATTGTTGGTGCTTCTTGTGGTACTAACACATCTTATGTGCCTTGAATCAGGTTTGTTCCTTTTGAATCATTTGTATAACTTTGCCCAAAAGTGGCCTGCATGAAAACAACCCTTTGGCATCTTGAGCCCACTTGGTATGGCTCACATTCACAGGCATATTCATATAATTTTCTGCATTACAATTATTCGCAGCTTCCACCAAGCACGTAGGGAGTTGAGAAAAATTCCCTTGGCCTGTTATCGAGAGTCCCTCCATGGATTTGGTTGAATCCCTCTCCATATCCCCTTGACGTCATAGGATGGTGCTCCTAACCCCACCCCCATGGGAAAGTAAGAGTTGGTCGAAATAGTGATGGACATGTTCTAGTGTTTCCAGTCAGGAAGTGCGTCACCTAGGAGGTAGAAACAAGCAAGAGGGGAGGACCTGTCAATCCATCCAACTCCATGGGAAAGTAGGAGTTCTCTAGGTCAGACACACTAGTCATGGTTATTCCTGTAGAAGATTGATGACAACTTGTTAAGGCTATGGCGCGAATTAATCTTCCCTCATTTGGTGGGTCAATTGATGCCGAAAAGGTCGACACCTTTTTTGACTAGATAAAAACCTATTTTTCCTTAAAGCTCCATACTTTTCTTGATCAAATAGAGATATATTTTTCAATGTACATCTACACACTTAAACTCGCATGTTGTTTGCATGCTTGAAGATGACGTTCCACCCATTGATATGGTGGAATGCCCATGTACGCACATGTGGAGATGACACTACCTACGAGCAGTTTAAGGAGCTCCTAGGAGAATAGTTCTACCTTGTTTGGTACATGGACGACAGGTGGAGAAAGTGGCATAGGCTCCATCATAGATAGGGCCAAACAATTAATGATTACACTATCGAGTTCAAATTCAATGTGCTAATCATTGGAGTTGCTCTCAATGAAGCCATGACCCTCTCTAAGATCACTACTAGACTTTATCACAACATCTCCACGAAGATGTTCTTTTCTACGTGAGACTTGCCCAATCATGACTTCTGTTGTGATGACTAAGCGAAAGAATTGGGCTCTGTGGAAACTTGAATAGAGTCTAGTCAGATGGCTCTAAATAATGGTAGAATTCAGGAAGAAGTCAAAATCTTGGAGACACGCTTCGGTGGTGGACGGATCCTTGAAGACCCCAACAGAGTAACAATGGTGTAAGTTGTCCATCCATTGTAAGATTCCTATTTATGTTGTCGAGAAATGTGGCTTTACACTAGATATGTTGAAGAAGGCAGTAGAGAAAGCGAAACGAGTTGCTACAGGATTTTGCAAGAGGACTTGGTTGATTTTCTTCAACAAGTAAGCTCGTCAAGGACTTAACAAGCCTAAAAGGAGCTCTTTTTTATAAGGATACAATCTAAGCCAGAGGAACCTTATTTCATAGAGAGACTTGAATTGCTGATAGAAGCTCATGAAAGTCCCTTTTCTCTAAGATAGTTGTTGTGCAACACTAGAGTACGCAATCAATCGGAAATGCCAGGTGTAAGTTCTCCAACCTCTCAAGGTTCATTAAAGAAGTCGAATGTGACAACACTATTGGAGATCTACCAAGTGTTACTCAGAACACCCTACCTTTATGATTAAGATGTATTCTTACTTCTTCGTGATCTAATAAAGGTTCTCGTGAAGGACGGGAAAAATAACATCTGTCACAATTCCCAATCAAGCAACTTAGCTCTTATGGCATTTGGCCAGGTAATATGAGTTATCCACACAAGCCCGTGGTGTTTCCTTGTATATGTTGGACCAGAGAAGTCAAATGAGATTGCTTTGACCCGGCGGCGAAGAAGCAACCTAAGCTTCCTCAGTTAGTGAGGGAATACTCACTTATTCTAGGAGGTATGTTGACTGCCTCCACGAAGAGTTGTTGAACATAAAAACCAGCCCATGTATCATGCACTACTCAAACATTAACATGTTTGGAATTTGAGTGTAGGAATGAGATCAAGAAGCAGGATATCAGTTACCAGAGAATGGGGTGATCAAGCCTAGTAATGTAGTATGAAAATTACATCGAGAAGTGGGAGGGGGTGGAATAGATGCTTTTCTAAACAAAAAGAACTATGCTCAAGTAATTTTGAAATATTGTTAGTAATAACAAGATAATTCTAATGAATAGAACAATAGCGTTATGAATATGCACAACAAAATAACAAAATTAATCATAGTGTGATACAATGTATAATGTTATTCATACATCCACCCTACCATCTTACTTGGAGACTTTTGAAATGCTTTGCTAGTACATTGGGGTTAATGGAGAAAAACCCAATTACACCGTGCCACATGCTTCTTTCTCCTATAGTCTTAACTACTTGGAAGCCTTCTTTACTACAAATGAAGGAAATCACATGCCACCTCTTAGTCCTTGAGGTTCCCTCGTTAGAAAATAAAAAAGAGATATAGGAAAGGAAGAGAAAACAAAGTAAAAAATAACATTACTCCTCTTCGCAGATCAATCTTGAAATGCTTGTGAGGAATGAAGGATGACCATTGGAACCTTGAGCAGTTGAGCAATAGGTCACTTCGAATCTTTATTTTGAGCCTTTGAAATGAATTTTTAGATGTTTCAAACATTGGGGAACAAAATCCATTTACAAACATCTCGAACTTTAAGTTAAAGCGGCCCAAAATGGAAGATAAAATGGTAGGCTAAAATATATCCATTGGCAACATTAGGTCAACCTTGTCAAGTCTGGGTTGACCTAATTTAAAAGACCTGTCGCTTTAGGTTCGAAAGGTCTTTAGGTAGGTTGTGCTTCATTGTCAAGGTCATCCTCATGGTTGATTTTCATGCGAACTTGGCCACTGGATTGGATTAGACCAATTTCGGGCTAGTTTTGTTCGCTCTAGTGCCACCGTTCAATGAAACCTTACCTGACCGATTTCTTACTGTACTAGTTCTAGATGGGGGCCTACAATGTAGAGGAACTGAGCAAGAATTTACATCCTATTATTGGTTTTGGCAAGTTCCTCCTTTTTCCCCTTCTATCTTACACATATTCACACTCCAATTTATGAAAAAGAAACTATTTGTCAAAATGTGCCTATTATAAAACAATATTTAAAATTACATAATTACAATATTCATATTTTCTAATAAAAATTACATTTACATTTTCCAAAATAAAAATAAATTTAATTTCTTCATAATTTGTAAGGATCTATTTGGCATGTTCCTCATCTTCCACGAATGAGTTCAACGAGTTGTCTTGAACTCATCTTCCTAATCTAAGGATGGGTTTCGATAATTTTCATTGAACCAATCCTTTTAGCAAGTGATTCATGCACAAAGTCATAGGCTAAAGACTGCCCTAGTGGTCTCTAATAATTCTCCATGCCAAGGAGAATGCTGATTTTGAATTGATTGCGGAAGCTTGTGCTGTTAAAATATTGTGTTCCATCATGGATAAGGTACAAAACTATCTAGAGTATGCTTCCAACAAATCTTGAAGACTATAGTTTTCATCGAGTTGGATTTGCAATTCTAAATAAAATTAAGGTTCAATTAGGTTTGCTCTACTTGATTATGTACCAAGCTCACTGATGATCGCGAACTAGTTAAAGTTGTTTATTTTAGCCTCTTGGCTTCCACATTGATAGAACCTTGGACCTACTTTGTCAACTTGGAGGCGTTTTTTGTACCAAATTTTTTGAAGAAGATTGGTAATCCGATACTTTTTTAGTGTTGATAGTTATTTGTTTTTCTATAAGAAGTTAGCATTGTTATAAAAAAAGTTTCAAGTGATTCAACCGTTTAGTTGGGATCGAATAAAGGTCCCAGTAGGTAGATAAAGGGATATTTTTCTTCCAGTTTAAATTTTAATTGTAAGCAAATGTAATTCAGAATGTCCTTTAATGATTTTTTCAAACATTTCAAAAGCATCGGGTAAAAATGAAGAACAAGCAAGAGAATAATAAGTGAGTCATGTATCGGTCGCACTCTAAAAATAGTTTATGAGTTTTTATATGACCGCGTAAAATCTCAATTTTTGTTAGCTATTTAATTATCTTGACTATTTACGTATGCATAATTAAATTTTCATAATGTACAGTTGACTCGAGTAAGATAATAGGGGGAGTTTTATTGCATTTTAACAGATAATGGGAATATAATAAGGTTCATTCTACTCATTATACAAATTTGTTTTCATTCTGGTTTATAACTTGAGTTAAGTATTGATTTACAAAAAGATTTATTTTTTTTTAATAAAAAATAGGAAAACCACGTATTTA
This sequence comes from Apostasia ramifera, assembly GCA_019297695.1. NCBI lineage: Eukaryota > Viridiplantae > Streptophyta > Magnoliopsida > Asparagales > Orchidaceae > Apostasia > Apostasia ramifera. The sequence continues at coordinate 174,533 of JAEMOT010001962.1, read as the reverse complement.
TAATGTGACAAACATTTAACATAAAAGTGCATCATTTAAAATAGGTTTTGTAAAAGTTTATAAATAATTAATAACAAATAAATTATCAGATTTATTATCTAATGTAATTGACAATACTTTGTCCTCTCCACAATGTATTTTAACAAAAGTTCAAATTTATTTACCTATAGTATGATGTGCATGTGATTCAAGAAAATCTAAAGCTAAATTATTTTTTGTAAAGCCAATGGTTGCGAGCAAGACTCCGATGTGTATGATAGCTATATATTATGAATCTTTCTAAAGATAAAATCATTCTTTGTGATTTTATATATATACACATATATTTATACATACATATATATATATATATATATATATATATATATATTGATTGTTGTAGGCCAATAATCATTCTTTGTGATTTTATATTTATACACATATATTTATACATACATATATATATATATATATATATATTGATTGTTGTAGGCCAATGGTTGCTGGCAAGTTATAAAGCACGAGTACGATATAACGACACAGATATAATACAATACAGAAATGGTGATATAACAAATTTTAAATAGTAGAATATTGATATGCTAGGATACGATTTATATATGTGAGTGTATAATACATAATATTATTATATTTATGATGTAGCTTTATGGTAGATGATAATAGTTTATACATTTTGGTGATATGAATTACAAAAATATGTTTTTAATTTTTTTAGATTAATAATATTTTTTCAAATATTCTTGATACTACTAAAAAGCAATATTATGAATAATTCAATTTAAAAACTAAAAACATCCTTCAATAACTATTGAATTAAAAAAAGAAACCCTTAAATTTGACCTTTCCAATCTGTCATAAATTGTTTAAGTGAGATGATATGAGATATTAAATATATATTAATAAATTTATTTTACTAATATATATCCGTGAGAAAGTTGGAGTGATCTTAATTGAAGATAAGCTCAGATAGTGTCGGCTTAAATCGTTTGGACATATAAATTATAATGTCGATAGAAGCTCCAGTAAGAAAAGTTGGATTATTGTATCTTGCCCATGTGAAAAATGAAAGAGAAACGCCAAAAAAAGACATAGTAAGAAATTACAATGAATTATCTTTACAAACTTAGAGCTAAATGAAGATTTGTTATTTGATAAAGTGCAGTGTAAGCAAAAAATTCTTATAGCTGATCTCACCTAGTGAGATAAAGGCTTGGTTTGTTATTATGTGTTTTGTTCAGTTTCAATCTAGATCTAACTCAAATCAATTAGCTTGATGTAAATGAGATATAATTAATAATAATAGAGGTGCTGTGACTTGAACCTAAATATACTGATCTAATCAAAGTAGATGCATGTTCTCTTCTTTCTGATTCTCTTAATAAATAGACAAAAAAAAAACCAAAATTCTTTCTCGTAATACAGGCTTGATTAAAGTAAAGAAAAAAACTGATCAGCACCTATCAGAAACAAAATCAAAATATTAAATGAAGTAGAAAAAGCAGCAATATCACTAACATTTATGAAGACCACAAAAAAGAGTTAGCTAAAGTTGATAATACAGTTGCTTATGAGTACCAAATCTTTTCTACTACTGAAATACTATCATGCATGAAGCTGCATGTGATCCCAATTGTGTGGGCCCATTATATTGCTCTTCTAATTTTAACATTTGATTTTATATATGAGTTATATTTTTTTTATAAGGTATTTTTTTATTTTTAATCATGTAGGCTGAATCTATTGTTTCAATATTTTTCTCTAATTAAAAGTGTTGGAAAGTATCAGACAATATCGAATTTATAAAAAATAAAAATAAAAATTAGTATACCACGTGTTGTTTTGGATATGTATCGGTAGAGTACCAGGGAATATCGGTATCTGATATGGATATGATACGAATATGTTAGGCCTCATGAAGTTTCGGTTTTTTATAGCTGGCGAGGCTTCAACTGTGTGGGGTGGGGGGGTGGAGGGTGCCAACAAGAGAAAGAAAAAGGTCTATACTAGTTCAAAGAAATGGTTTCTGACCAGTTTAGCTATTCAAGGAAGATGGAACCTATTCAGTCCATCTTTTGCGCCCATTTAAAGCAATTCCAGGAGTTCACTTTGCTGGCTAGCCTTACCTCTGGCTCCACCTTACTTTTGTTTGCACCATTTTTTGTAGTCTCTATTCTAGGATGTCCTTGAGGGTTGACTGACACCGTTCTAGGTTGACCTTTACAGACTGGGTTGCACAATAACTTTTAAGATAATTTAGTTCATTCCTAACACAATTAACCTTGAACTAAAGGAATCTAGAAGTATTATGCCTATTTAGTCCTTATACTATTTTTGTCATGTTAAAGATCGAAATAGTTTATTCATTATAAAAAATAAAAAAATAATATTGAATTAATTTTTATCGTATCTTACACGATTTTCAATATAAAAAATTACTTTATTTTATATCCTACATCACTTTGAATACATTAATCAATTTTATTTCTCATCCTTCATAATTTTTAATATAACTAACTCACTTTATTTCCCATCATACACACATCTTAATCTAGGCCCATAATTTTCATGGTAATACCAAATTGGTCTCCTTGACTATGAAGCCCTTAGTGCTCAAGACTATTAAAGCCTCGTTTGGTTTGAGGTATTTTTTTGGCTCAGCACAAATATCAACTGTAAAAGCTAACTTTATTTCAATCCAACACAAATACTAATATTAGAATTATTTTTATTTCACATCTTACACACTTTTCAATATTAAAACCAATTTCTTTACTTTTAAACTTAAAAAATAAAATATTTTTTTTCTTTTGTCCAAAAAAAAGCTCGCACCAACGAGATTAGTCTCTTTCTCACATATCAAGGTTGACCTTTTATTATTCTACCTAAATTAAACCCAAAATACAATGTTGATATTTAAGCCCATCTTTAAGTTATTTTGTTGACATATTAACCATCTGGGAAGCTCTGATGTTAAAAAAATCATTGCTAAAGTTGGTCATTGCACTTTGCCCCATCCTTTTGAACTTTCTTTTTAACTTGATTTTTTAGAATTGTGAAACTCCAAGTCATCATTGAAATTTCTTTAGTTTGGCACCATTTAACTTCGAGCATATCTTTTAGGCCTGTGTAAAGTTGGATCGGAAGTTGGGCTACCACCAAGTTCGCATCTGGGAGCATGACATGTGGAAGATGTCGTTTAGGATCGAGTAAGGCCTATATGAGCGTTTGGTGATGCCATTTAGCCTATGTGATGCGCCAACGAGTTTCTTGCACACAATGAACAATGTTATGCACCCATTCCTTGACAAGTTTTTCATTGTGTATGCCAATAACATTTTTATCTACACCCAATAAGAAAAGCACACTTTGAGCACCTTCAGAAAGTGTTAGAACTCCTTGGGAAGCATTGACTTTAGCTCAGTATGTACAAGTGCACCTTAGGGAAGGAGTCCCTCCTTTATTTCGGATTCAAGGTTGGAAGAGTGGTGCTCATGATGAACCCCAAGAAGACTCGTGCCATCATTGAGTGGCTGAGAGTGAGGAATGTTATTTAGGTAGGATGTGCCCTAGGTGCGTATGAGTACATTAGGAAGTGCATTAAGAAGGTTTCTATCGAGTGGATGGAAGAACATGTTATTGCATTCCTTGTACCAACAAAGATCTACACGACCTTGACACTAGCCTTGCCAAATCGAGGAACACTTCAATCATGCTATCGAAGGAGTTCTCACCTAAGATGGGAGACTTGTAGAAGAGTTGTTAGAGCTATTGTAGGGAGATCAAAAGAATGGCCTTATGTATGACAGAGCTATGCACATTTCACAAAATCGTGAAGCAGTAGTGAACATTCTTGCTAGATAAAGGGACGGTCGCACATACCAACTATTAAACACTACAAATGCCATATGAGGTGAATGTCGTATCTCTAGCTACACCACTTGTACCTTGAGTACAAGAAGGGAACAAGATGGCGAATATGCTGTTGAGACTATGGGTCACACTGGCCACCACGATGAAAGTTGTCCCCGAGCATATGATTCAAGACTTGCAAGCAATAATCTGTAGCCTTAGCAATGAAAGTCATCTGTGGCAGACATCCTTCACCTTCTCTATTTAACATGCATTTTCCTGCTGCTGCTCATATGATTTACAGGCAGTTAATCTGTAGCCTTTTTCTTCTGCAGGATGTTTTTGGCATTATTCCTGGAGATACAGACTATAGAATTCTTGCTGAAGATTATAACAACATTCCAGGGCTTGATATCATCTTTCTCATTGGTGGCTATTATTATCATACATCCTATGATACAATGGATAGAATATTGTATGTGTTGAATCTGCTACTATGCTTTTCCATTGGTTAATTCTTACTACGATTATGTTTTTTTTTTTGAAACTTATTTCTACCATTATGTTGTTTATATTCAAATACATTGGACCATTTTTGACTTCAGACCTGGTAGCATCCAAGCACGTGGTGAGAATACTATTAGCTTGATTGATGCTTTTGCAAGTTCTCCAATGCTGCTAGATGCTAAACACAGAAATTTGAAAGCTGCTGCCACCGAGAAGAATAATGATCGCGCAATATATTTCGACTACATGTCTCTCTTTATGGTATTTATCATAACTATGATTTTCTGTGTAAAATTATCAGCCCTGTAGCTTCTCGTTTGCTTTTCTTGATAGGAAATGTTTGAAGTTTTTTTAGAATAAGTAGCTCGTTAACTTTCTCCAATGCAATTTAGGTGTTTTATTCAACAAAGACGGCATTGGTTCTTCACAGTCTGCCAGTGATTATGTTCTTCCTTATGCCTCTTTTTCTTCAGTCAACCTTCGGTGGCTTGTTAAAAGGTATGCAGTTGTAGATCCATTCGTACTTATGAGGAGATTTTTTTTTTGTATGCACGAAATATCAGCTTTAGTCATTTCGTTTCATCAATTGTAAAATTTGCTTATTTTCCTCATTTGTCATTGTCATTATTACTCAAGTGACTTTGTTATTCTAACTAGCTTGGTCATACTTTTTGTAAATAGAATTTACTCTATCTCATGCTTGCTGTGAATTTATCTTCAATTCTTCTATCCTGTGTTTCATGGTATGAAAGGTTTTTCATTCTTTATTCAAGCTACTTGAGAAGTGGAGGACCTTGGTGATATATGGTGTCATTGTTTTATTGAACATAAACTATTTTGCAAATTCTAAATTGTTAATTGGCCATGCTTCCCTTGGAAATGTTGGGAGTTTCTTGCGCTATGATCTACTATCCAAGCTGCAGTATGAAATGAGTTATAAAGTACCAATACTTCGTGAAACCTAACATACTCATATCGTATCTGTATTAGATAACGATACTCTTTGATACTCTTTCGATATGTATTCGATATCTACGTAGCGTATCAATTTTTATTTTTATTTTTTTTTTAAATTCAATATTTATTGAATAATTGTCTGATACTTCTCGATGTTCTAATTAGAGAAACAATTTTGAAAAAATTGGTTTGACCCACACGATAAAAAATTAAAAATATCTCATATATAAAGCATAACTATGCGTAGACTCGTACGTTATAATTGAGAGATATACTGGGTTGCGCAATTGAGATTGCAAAAAGTTTTACGTACGCTAGCGTTTTGTAGCAGAAAAAAATGGTATCTGAAGTTACTATATCATTTACTCTAGCTAACTTTTTTTTACGGTCTTAAAGGCTCTAGTGACGTTTGTGCTTTTTTTTTCTCAATCGATATTGTCTTTACTTCTATTGAACGTCGATCACATTTGTTTTTACTTTAGTCAAGCTCATATTGCAAAAATAATAGAACTTTGGCTTTTTTATTTGTCTATTTAGTTAATTAGAAACTCATAGAGAGGAAATCATGTATTTATTTTAATTAGGTCAATATATTTGGGTTTTGTCACAGCATCTGTTTATTATCAATTGTATATCGTTTGCATTAAATTAATTGATTTGTTAGATTTAAATTAAAATTGAAATTAATCTATTAATATATATTTAGGCCCTGTTTGGCGCGAGGACCAAAACAGGACCAAAATAGTACTAGTTTAAATAATAATAATAATAATAATAATAAATAAATTATTTTAATTATTCTACACAAATTTTAATATAAAAAATAATATTTTACTTCACATACTCAATAATTTTTAATAAAATTATAAACTTTATTTCACATCTTAGATCAGAATACTCGATTTGAATATTTTGGTCTCGAATGTGAAATAAAGTTGATATTTTTATTTTAAATTATTGAGTATGTGAAGTAAAATATTTTTTTTACATTTGAATTTGTGTAGAATGATTTAAAAAAATTATTTATTATTATTATTGTTATTTTTTAAATTAGTACCATTTTGGTCCTGTTTTGGTCCTCGCGCCAAACAGGGCCTTAAACTCTTATCTCATTTAGATAATCTGTAATAGATTGGAAAGCAATTAAACAAATTTTATGACATTATTTTAAATTTATGCTTTTTTTTTTAAATTCAGTAGTTATTAACAGATATTTTTATTTTTTCAAATTGAATTATCCATAATATTGTTTTTAGTGATCTCAAGAGCATTTAAAAAAATATAATTAATTTGAATAAAATATCATTATATTAGATGATTGGAGCTTATCAAGACTAGATAATGATAATCCTTTTAGTGATATCAAGGCTACATGGATGTATTGGGGCTTTAGTCTAATGATCTGGACTTTAGTTTTTATATAAAAACTTCATTATATAGGAATAGGAAATACAAGAATAAATGAAAAAAGTAAAAATATAAAATATCTATAGTGTAAGTATGGAACCAATAAATTAAATGCTAGCTAAATATGATGGCATCCACATTAAGCCAAAAATTTCTTAATCTCTAATTAACGAGCATGGTTAAATTTTGAATCATAAATCAAACCCAATTTGCATAGAATCTATGACAATCATGCATCAATCAAGACAATACGATTCCATCTCGACCATCGAAAATCAAACCTATCTAAAATGTGTTATTGATGTGTGTATCAACTCATCCCAAGTAGGATGAACTTGACCCCATTGAGTATTTGTCAACCAAATCTTGTATCTCCAAGGAAGTTAGATCAATCTGTTGTAGCTCCTTGACTCTCCTAAAAAGATAAAATCTCTACCAAATGAAATGTCACTGAAAATCAAATGCAATTAATAATTATCTGCTCAATTTGAATTTATTTGATCATCTCTACAGTAAGTATAGAAGTGAACTTTGTTGTGGACAACCATGGGTAGGGGTTCTTTTAAAAGGAAATAAATAGCTAAAATCACATTGGTAATTATTATTCGATCTTGATAATCTATAAATCTGATATTGAAAGTGCGACTTTACTCATAATCTAGTGATAAAATTCAAAATTTACTCATTACTTAATTTAACTATAATTCTTAACAAGCCTAATGTCAATTTAATACTCTTGATTATTCAAAAATTTCTCGTCCTTAACTGTAATACTTTACTAATTTTGTTGATTTTTTTAATTTCAAATAAAATAAAATGTAAAAAGAAATAAGATTGAAATCAAAGGCAAATTGATGTGATGACCTAATATGAAATATAAATGAGAATATAGTCTAAGACCCTCTAATATGTGTTGATAGGAAACTAAATGTATGCAAACACGATTAATGAATCTACTAGTTTTTATTAGATGACTCGGTCTAATCATACGTATGTGGATATTAGGTTAATGTCACAATAAATAAGATCATTTGATAAATATGAATTATCAACTTCGGTTAGAATTTGTCGATTTAATTTTAGTGAATCAAATCTCGAGTTTAGAATTTTATTAGGTTTGTCACAATGTAATTATAACATTAATTTGTTTGATTAACATCTACTCTCAGTCAAAACTCAATTGAATAATTATAAATAATGAAATTCTCAATCGAAGTCGATTGACAATGATTAATTAGTTTGATAAGAAATTACCTTAGGATAAAGAATCTGGGTGCAGATTAATTTAAGAGTCTTAATCTGACTAGATTGAAAGGATTGAAGCTCCGATCTAGTGGTTTGGACTTTGGGTTCATTGAATGGCATCACATCTAGGGATTGAGCTGATCAATCATATGTAGAGGGCACAAGGCACTGGGCGCGGGCCTCTTCTCAAGGAGTGGACGTTGTGATTCTGTGGATGGCCACATTCAAAAGGATGAGACGAGGCAGTGGACAGTGTCAACAAAATCACTGGTTGTGATTGGGGACACAGATGAGTCACTACTATTGATTTGATAAAGTTCGGCCAAGCCGAGGAATTAGTTTGGCAATTCATGCGTAAGGTGGGAATGTCAAGGATTTTCGTCTATGGTCAATTGTCACTGTTCCCTTTATCGGGATATATATCCATTAACACGAATCTAAGTTTCACACAATACTCAATTTTATTTCATTATCAATTCTGGAAATTGCAGTAATGGGGAGACCATTATATAGAGACCTCATTACCAGGGAATAGTAGATGCAAGAATAAATGCAGAAAATGCATATACAAAATACTTCTAGGGTAAATATAGAACAAATAAATCAATGATCAACCAACTATGATGGCATTTAAAATCAACCAAATATGATGGCATTTAAAATCAACTAAAAATGTCTGGATCTCTAATTAATCAACATCAGCGAAATAAAAATCAATAAATCAAGCCTTCTCTACATGGAATCCCTGACAATCTTTTGTCAATCAACACAATTTGATTTCATTCTAATTGTCTAAAATGGAACCTGCGTAAAATGTGTTGCTGAGGCGTGTCCCTGCAAGATGCCAAAAATGACTTGTGCTAAGCACCAACTAAATGTTTGCAAATGATTTCTGGGCTTATAATTTGTCTGTCAAAGTTTGTGAATGTTTGGTTTTATGATCTTGTTACTTTTATTCGTTTATGTATTGAATGCCTTGTTCAGGAAGCATTTCATATATGTTATCATATTTTCTGTATGTTTTTACTGGGTTTTTTAAGATTCTAAAGTGCCATGTTATTTAGGTATGCTGATTCAGGCTACTGCTATCATTCTTGCTATAGTGATCCCGGTCATATTTTCAGTATTAAGATTGCTCTTTTCAAGCTATGCAATGAGTTGGTAAGGCTTCCATCTTATTCAAAATTTCATCTAACATGTTCATTGCTATTGTCAATGTGGAAGGATCATATGAGGGCTGACAATAAAAGGGCATCCCATGCCAAAGGCTCCCTGCTTTGCGTGGGTAGGGGGAGTCTATTTTATGCAGTCTTCCTTTCATTTTTACTAAAGAGATTTTCTAGGAATCGAACCCATGACCTTGTGGTAAAAAAAGAACAATCTTTGTTATCACATTAAAGTTGCCCATATGAGGGTCGAAATTTCCAACAAAAATATTTATAGATGTCCCAACTAAAAATTTTTAACTGAGTGAACCCAATTAATGTTTGAGCTAGTTGTATGGACAATTGATATGGTTAGAGGATAGTTCTAGTGGTGCCACACACAAGAAACTACTTGTTTTATAGTGTGGGTATGTTAATGCATAGTGTTAAAGGATTTTTTATGTGTATATCATGTTGGAAAGTAGTATTTACTTACACCACCCGAATTTTATAATTTACCTATAAACTACTTTCTTAGCTTTACATTTACATATATACCACCTAAATAATAAAATATTCACAAAACTATAATTTAAGTTAAAAATATTAACTACGTATGTACATATATATTTTATATACATACATGCGTATTTATGTTTAATACGTGTGCACATACATGCATACATATATATGTATATATGCTTATTTATACATCTTTCTATATGTACATCAGTATTTATGTATATACTTATTTGCATGTATTTATACATATGTACATGGATATTTATGTATGTGTTTGTGTATAAACTTGTGTATATATATTAGTATTTATCAACATATATGCACATTTATATATTTGGTAAATTTATGTGTATTTTTATTTAAAAGTTAATTATACTAACCTTGGTTAATTAGTATGAGATATAACATGGTATATTAGTAATTATAAATTTAACAGTATATTTAAAATAATGATTGTTAAAAGGAGGTTTATTAGTAATATTTAAACATTAAGAGGTACTAATGTAATATAAAGCTTAAAATGTAGTATATTGACTGTCGTAAAAAAAATAGTATTTAGGTAAATTATATATGTCTGGTGTTGTGGAGGTAAATAGAACTGTCCAAAGTAGTATACACATAGATGCCCCAAATGTTAAATGAGGAATGTTGATTGCCTGAGTCAATTTATCACGTTTGATTTAGCATTGGTATATTTTAGGCTGGGGACTAACTATACATAGATCACTTGCTATGCTAGTTGTGCTTAGGTTTCTTGAAACCTAGGTAAGTCGGGGATTGTAACTTGTTTTTGTACTACTTAGGTCAGGTCATTTTTAGGTCAAACGAATATAGACTTGGATTCACTGAGTGTTTGTTTACCAAGTTAAAAATAATTTTGTTAACTTTTACCTGACATCATTTTATACATAAATTTCAATATTAAAATTTATATTTCATATCACACATATTTTAAAATAAAAAATTAAATTTATTTCACATTTTACACACATATTAAAATATTAACTACTTATATCTCTTTCTTCACACATTCTTAAATGATTCATGTCATTATTGATTCGATGAGTTGTACGCTGGTTGTCGACTGTCTACCGCAATCGTCCACGTTTCTTATCCGAAACTCGGGATCTGGCAACAACACTCTAAAGGATTCATGTCATGATTGTTGTTGTTGTTGTTGTATTACTTTTCTCACTCATCTCAATATAATAACTAATTTTATTTAACATCATACACAATTCTCAATAAAAAAATCCTTATTCAAACTTAAACTTAACCTTGTTAAAATTAGCCTCCGCAGACAAATACACCTTGGGCACTTGTCATGTCATATTATCCATGATATACTTAATATGTGAAATTAAGCCAAGAAAAATTTTCTAACTGCTATCATTCTTTGACATTGCATTCTCATTCTTGTTGTATTGCTCTTAGTAGTTATCTATTTTCATTTATGATATTTACATGGCATCTGATGGCGATTGGCATCTTGTAGAATGCCCTCACACTTTCTTATGCTACCTGATGACATGTTGGAAGTTCAATAGATATAGTCATTTGTAGCTTAGATTTGAAATTTCGAGATAATCATGATATGATTCAGTTGATTGTAATAATGGATTCTATTAATCACCTAACTTGGTCCTCGTCCTGCAATTGATGATAAATAAATAACAAAAGTTAATTTTAAAATAAAATAAAATGAACAACAGTTTTTTTTTATAAACAAATAAACATGTTTTAATATCAAGCTACTTGGAGTTGGCAACATATATTTCCCTTTTCCATTCAACTCTACGTAAAGCAACACTACTAAGTGTCCCAAGGCCACGTATTATAACCTTATTTCAAGTCAGTTTTTATTTATCCGTTGCCTCTCTTTATCATTGTCACTCGGATCCCCTGACATATACATATAGGGGCCTCTATAGATTAATTATATAGATGGCAAACCACTTTAAATTTCTTTCCAACCTTTTGTCATCAAGTGCTACCCCATTCACTCTCCAATACACTCATTTCTAACGTGGCCTACTTTAGTGTGAACACTTATACATCTTACCATTCGCAGCATTTCAAGCACATTTTTTATAATCCTGAATGCATAATTAATGTGCTCTGAAATTCCAACTTTTAAATTCGAAATTAGGCGTTTTACAAACACTCGTGATGAACATTACATTTTGTGCTGTCGTGGAGTTGGCTCAGGAGTTTCATATAACGGCAAGAGCTTGTTCTGACAGCTGCAGTCTTCATGTCATCTTAAACCTTAAAACGGAGTTCTTGGCTATGGAACTATACATTTAAAGGCCGTTTATTGCAGAGGTTATACTAGGGAGTAAGATGCCTAGGGTGTGGGTGTTCAGGGTTCAGCCTTCTGCCATCTAACAAAAATATAGTGCTGGAGGGTTCATTGAATTGATGACAAGCAAAAGAGACGAATGCCTATGTACCTTTATACACTTGTAAATTGTAATATACTTGGTATAAGATGCCTATTGGTGCTGCTGATACTGAAAGTACTAACATCTATCTAACCACATTTCACGGAAATATTAACACCTACCACATGTACTCCCCTTTTCTTTTGCCTTCTACTCTACATATGTTAAATAATTTGTTGATGTCATTTGGATCTTGCAAAGCTTATGGAGGCATCCTTGGGAAAAATGCAGGTTTGCTCGTCCATACTTGGCCTTTCTTTTGTTTATTCCTAGTTCTCTGCTTGGTATGTTGATTCCAAGAGCTTTATGGGGATCTGTTGCAGTTTCTTCAGAGGATTACGACCAGAAAAATTTGAAAGAGGTTTTATGATTTTTTAACTCATTTGATCACTACAACTCAAATTGTCTTAATTACGAGTGAAAATCCATTTTCAAAACATGTACGTTTTAAAGTGAAAATGTGTGTTCTTTTTAAATAGCTATCAGCAACTTGTGCTGATATTTTCTCCATTATTCTGTAAACATTGTTGTAAATTTTTGAGGTAAAATAATGAGAGTTCTCGTTTCTTTTAATTACTGAAATTCTCTTTTGCTTTTCCACGTAGATGGCTCCAATTGATGAAACACTATTTGGAGGAGCTTTTGGGTTATATGCTATCATGACAGTGGTAAGTTCATTAGTTGTTTATATCTCCGTTGTTCCAAACGATTCTAGAATACCATGGTTATGATTGCTTTTCAGTTTTGGAGTCATTCTCTTATATGCAACATAATATTGCTTTGAATGTGTTACCATGATCAAGTTAGAAGTTTCTTGTTTCATGAATTGTATAATCTACTGATCCATTTGATTGTGCTACTGCTTGACAGGCATATCTGCTTGGTGGGCTTGGCGGAGGATTCTTGACATACATGGTGTCCTGTTCTATGATTCTTTCGTGGTTCTTTTTCCATCTGGCAAGCAAGCAATTTGGTGATCAAAGTCTCATGTATGTACATTTATCATTGTGTATTCATGTGTTCCAACTTTTTTTGGTAATTGCTTCTTTTCCTTCAATGATTAAATGGTCAAGTATTTTCCTTGTTCTCAAGACATTATTTAGTAAAACGTTATTGATTGTTGAGCATGCATAAATTTTATTCCTGATGATTGAACGTAAAAACAAACAAATTCTTGGTCTAAAAATAAACAAGTTTTTGATGCATTGTATCTTCATTGTTTGCAACAAGCTTCAATCCTTTTTTAATGCCCTGAGAATTTGCAGACCAACTGATTCTTTGGTTCTTGTATTCAAGGATATGAGGATAAGCTATATTTTTACCCTTCCTGTGAGACAAACTTGATTTCTATCAACCTAACGTTTATATGAAATAGGGAAAAACATCAATCTATATGCAGCATATACTCTTTTGAATGTATTCAGTTTCATTACCACTAATGATGCTTCAACACTCTTGATTGAAAAGCATGCCTTGCTGCTAAACACTTGAAAAGAACTGTTTTCTTTGAGGTTTACATATTATCATCAATCTAGGACTAGCCTTTTGGATAATGTTCATTTTGTGTGAACTACATATGTTATAAAATTTATGTGCTTTGCTTTGTGAAGCCAGGGTTTTCAATTTTTGATCCCTGGTAGTATGAAAATCCTAAAATGGCCTGCAACTTTTTAAAAAATTAAAATAAATAAAATTTTATTTTTTATCCTCAGTTCACAAACTTTAATATAAAAAACACACTTAATATCACAACCAACACATTGCTCAATACATCAATCAATATTATTTCATATTTTATATCATTTTTAATATAACTAATTAATTTTATTTCCCATCATACGCATCTCTTAAAAATTTATATAATTTTTTTCCATCATAACTAATTTATTATTATTATTATTATTAGTTTTATAAAAATATATAAATGGCTTCCAACCAAACAAAGCCTAAAGCAAACAATGGAGACTATTCGGTATAACAAGTAGGTGAGACCTTCATGCAAAGCAGAGGTGTTTTCCTGCACAAAATGAAGATGACCTATCTGATTTGATCCAGAACTCCACTTGCTGTCATCTTCAGTGGTTTCTCTTTCCTATTAGTTTCTATGTGAAGAGATTTCTTTCTTGTTGATGTTTATCCTAAGGACTTCATTCAGCTCTACTTTCTCTTATGTCATTTTTGCATAGAACAACTTTGTGTATAATACTAGAAATTAAAAAGAAAATGCTTAATCATGTTAAGGCACCTTCTTTCTGATTGATTATATCATTCATTTCTGCAGATCACTAGCAGTGTATGTGGCCTCTTCTATTCCTTGCTTGACATATATAGTCTACTTTGGTGGGTTTTTTGTCCAGTTCGTGATTGAGAAGATGGGCATGATGGGTTCCCTCCCTCAGCCAATTGGTAATGTTTATGAATGGAATAATATCCTGGTTCTTGTTAAGGATTATTCTGAAAATCCCAAGAATCTTCTTAAATATTTAAAATATTTATTCAAATAATTCTCTAATATTTTGTTTTCTTACTATAACCTTCTAGATTTATAAAAGATGATTTTGTTTTCATTACTAATTTTCTTGTTTTCCTCACTCGTAGGAGGAGGGTCCTTTATATAACAAATCAATTGACTCCTTAATATGTTATTAGAGCACATTCCATCCTAACCTTGTGTCATTCTGCCCCTCCTTGTCATCCTGCTCCACTTCTGTATGAAGTCGCCTCAGCAACCTTGTGTCGCTTTTTTCTGTGGGATTGTCCTCAAGGGACCGCCACTGTCTTTGGCCAAGAAACTGAGTTAATATGTGATCCAAAGTAACTATTGCTGCGGCTTCGAACGTGGCTAAGCCCTAACACTCATTCGAGATTGCCTCAGCATATGATCCACTCATGCATTTTGTGTCTCCTACTTTGAGACCATTGTCACCTCATAGGCGCACGCGCATCGAAAATCCCACTCCAACATGTTGACTTATAGGATTTATACGCCATGACAGTCAAAGTTTCGATCTGGCCTTCTGTCATTCATTAACTTCTTTTCCCCAAACAATTTTTCTGGATAGGTCGAACTATTTCCAGGCGAAGGTCCATTGGTTATGTGAGTATCCCGTTTTACTGAGCCTTCCCACATATCCTAAAAGCAACAAAATCACCTCAAGCTATCACCTCGACCAACTTCCAGTGAAAGCAAATGCCATAAAGATGGAAAGCAATTTGGCTTAAGCGAGCCTCTTGAGAGGAGGACTAATGTAATACCTTGGCTTCTATTTCCTAAATAAAGATGGATGAGCCAACTTGAAACTATATTTTTTGGCATTATCATCACAAAGAAAAGACGAGCCAACCCAATTTTGGGAACTTGTTTCGTAAATAAAGATGGAAGTTATCATCACAAAGAAAATATGAACCAACCCAATTTTGGGAACTAGCTAGCACTAGACCTACCTAGCGACATGCTCAGTCGTAACTAGTGTCCCTTACAATTTTATCAACTAACAGTGTACAAATATACTCGAAGAATCAAAAATTGACCCAGAACCAAATTGAACCGAATTGATTGGTTCCGTTCTAACTCGGTTTGGTTCTAATCCGGTTCCAAATTTATTGGAACCGAATGATTTCAATCGATTCTCGCTTTTGCTGTTCGAATAAATCAAAATCAACTCGACCTGGATTAATTATTGATTATATTTATGTTGTATGGTTATTTTGTTATGCTGCTTTAACATAAGTGTTAGGATATAAAATTATTTCTAGGCTATGACGTACAAGCTTAAGTTTTTTGGTCAGTTGGTAATCAGAAATTTAACATGGTATCTGTGCTAGAGGTCTTAAGTTCAAACCCTAGTGTCCCACAATTTTTTATACCGTAAGAGTTTTAAAAAAATACCTATATTGAATTCCACGGTGTAAAGCAAATAAGCGTGCATGTGAGGAGGCGTGTTAAAATATAAAATTATTCACGAGTCATGACTTACAAGGTTAAGCTTTTTGGTCGGTTGGTAGTCAGAAATTTTAACAGTAAAGGGTTGATATTGATTATTTTTATATGAGTTGCGATGAATTCAAGATTAAAATTTGTAATTTTAACTTGAGTTTAATTTGATTATTGGAAATTATTTGATTTTGGGTTTTTTGTTATTATATATATCTTTTTTTTGAAAGTCACACTAAGCGTATGACACTATAAACGCAAAACAAAATGCATCAAGAATAAAAGGATCGATTCTCGTTTAGAATCACGCAAAAATCTGATGGGAGGGACATGCCCCTTCTCCATTCAACATCATCCAAAGAGGAAAGGGAAGCTACAAAATCTGTTGCTT
Source organism: Apostasia ramifera (assembly GCA_019297695.1). Lineage (NCBI taxonomy): Eukaryota > Viridiplantae > Streptophyta > Magnoliopsida > Asparagales > Orchidaceae > Apostasia > Apostasia ramifera. The sequence goes on along the minus strand of JAEMOT010001962.1, from coordinate 158,132 downwards.
GTTTGCGGCTCTATATATATGAGATTTCCTAATGGCCTTAAAGACACAAAATAGACAGGAAATATGCGTCATGGTCCTGTCTGGTGGGTGTCCACTGGTAGCTCGATGAAGATGATCAGTGGTGATGGCTGAATAACCCTCTAGCCAAATCTCGTTCGTTGATTACGCTCACTTCTGGGTGGTTGTAATCACTACAAGTGCTCTCGTGGCCTCCGCTGTGGAGACCGACTGCTACGAGGAGACTATCATGGTGGTCTCTGATAACTCCTCTTGTGCCTGCCGCAGTGTTCTATTTACCAGAGCTGTTAAAGTTCACCTTAATCCATTGTAGGAGTGGGGATCCCAATGGGATTCAGAGGAGTTGCTATAGCTAGGGGTGTGCAAACTATAGTTTAAACCGAAAAATCGATCCGAACCATTTAAATTTATCGGTTTGGTTTGGTTTAGAATCTAACGGTTTGGTAATGATTTGATATTTTGAGTATTTCGATTAATTGGTTTGGGTTCGGTTTCACATGTTTGGAAATCAAACCGACCGAATTAACCAATTATTAAATAACCCACATATAAATATGATTTTAGGGTTGGGTCAGTTCAGTTGTATTATAGTAATTTTTACAGTATTGACTTTGAATTATTGAAGTGATAGTATATATGTATATTTATGAGTTTTCATAGTGTATTTTTATGATAATTATTTAGTGTATTTTTTTCAGATGTGATAATTAGGATGAATTCTTATAAAGGAGACTGTCTGAAAACTTGAAAAAATATTTATCGTTTTTGATAAACAAATAAAATTTTTGTTATCTAATTTGATTATATTGTGATATTAATGTAATGATGTGTTGCAATTGTTTCTGAATTCTTCCACTCTTAGATTTAGCAATGCGTCCTCTCTCTCTCTCTCTCTTTCTCTGCTGAACCAGGTGGCCTGCTTGCAGCCAGGTGGTTGGGCGCGGATCACTGAACCCAGTCAGCATTGCCTGTGCAAAGTGGCTCTTTCCCTAAATGAAGAACGGCCTATCACCACTAGAACTGACGCCTAGTCTAGGAAACAGATGTCGATAGCTCCCTTTGCGCACAAGTTTGACCTTTCTGGTCTACAGAAAGTGCATTGAATGCCCCACAATCAGAATCAAAGAGGATGGGTCAAGGGGGGGTTCAGGACGAAAGCAGAGTGGATCTGCGGCAAAGTGGAGCCTCCGGAAGTATGGAGGCTTGTGCTGTGCCGTCATTTTGGATTCCCGATCGATTTCGGCACTAGTAAAATAGGGTTAATCACCCAGATCTTGAATCAACTAGTAGATCGTCAACACAGGGGCTCATACCTTAGCCCGGGTGGGAAGATTAGGGGTACATGGCTTTCACTCCTCTTATCTTTATCCCCCTAGCAGCTTTGTCTGTGAGTGTCTTATGGCTTTGTCCAATTCAAAAAGATCTTCACTCGGAGCTAGAGGAAGGACCCGAAGCATAACCTCCATAGAGATCTACCCCACTGGAAGCCCAATCAGAACGACAAGCAAGATCAGGAGAAAGTCTAAGTAAGGGTGCGGGAAGAAGCCTGACTGCCCTATTAGCAGCATTTCTGCCTTTAGATCTGTCTACCTTATAAATGATCTAAGAAGACCTGGAATGTGCAAGTTTTCTTGAATGCTGGGAGCTAAAACTATAAGAAGGACAAGGACCCGAACCCTCTCCAATTCGGCAGGGCACCGCAACTGACAAATCGAATGAGAAGAGATTTTTCCCCAACTAAATTTGACAAAGGACGTGTTTGGTGGAATGTACCATCTATTGGAATCCGCTGTAAAATAGCAGCTAACGACAGGATACAACAGCCTTTGGTTAATAGAGTTTCCAATGGCAAATATCCGTCTCTTCCCTCCTTGGTATTGACTCATCTGCATAACGCAAATAGAAAAGCTAACCCAATAACACAAACTCACCATTCGAACGTCCAACGAATGAAGATAGACGTTCATTAGCATCGGTGAGATCGGGCTCCCTTGGGGGACGCCAAGAGACGAGGAAGCAACATTTTCGCCCTTATTATCAAGGACTCTGGAATGAGGAAATTATATACATTCTCAGAACTCAGATACGAACGAAGCTGTGACAGCAAGAGGCAGTGTGGGATTTTGTCAAAGCAAGCGACCACGTCGCGCTTCCGCCTTGGCGTGAATTCCCGTCACCCTCGCACAGGTGGCTTGTTTTTGCTCTGCCAAGGTCACCAGCATCACAAAGCACTTCCTCAGAGTGTTGGCAGGTTACAGCGTCGTCTACAGCATAGGAGAGCTTTCGGACAGTGGCAGGAGGAGTCGTCGCTTCGAGGCTCCGCTGCCCTTGGCGATCGACGGCGGCGTTTTGGAAAGGAGACGTCGACGCTCGAACTCCAGAGCAAGGCAGCGGCGACTCTGTATTTCGATGCCGTTCGAGGCGCCGACAAGGGGAAGAACAAGCTGGCCGAGATCCGGCTACCGCAGAGAGAGAGAGAGAGAAAATCTTAAGGGTAAAAATGTCATTTCATACATTTTTTTACTATTAAATCTAAATTTTGTACCTACTTGCACATTACCTAAAACTAATGGACCAATTTGAGCAATTTTGAAAAAAATGGACCTACTTACACATATGATCAAATAATAGGGACCTACTTGTAATTTACCCTTATTTTAATTCTGTTCCATGTCTGCACATGACAGTTGTAACGGTAGAAAACAATGTCTTTAACAATGCTTAACTGGGCATTTATTTTTTTACAGGATACTTTGTACCAGATATTATAGTGGCAGCGACAGTTGGAATTGTCACTGGTTGGTGTGTGGGTCCTATTTTACCTCTTATTAGTCGTTGGTTGTCTAGGCCATCAATTTTTCAGTTCTTGCTGCAGCTGTGTGTGCTGTCTTTGGCTGTTTCAGCCCGTTTCTTTCCTTACAGTGAAGCTGCACCTAAGAGGGTTGTTTTCCAGCACACTGTAAGGCATACAGGTATTTCAAATTGCTACAGAATATGTTTTAAAATTGTATCTGATTCTCTCTTATGCCATTGGCTTAAAACAAAATTTTCTGAATACTTCGTCATCACATACTGACATGCAAGTCCAAAATGATACTTGAACGTGTTTGTTCAAATTGACTTTTGCATATATCTTTCCCATTATGCTTCATGCGATTGTTTCCCTTGTAACACCCTCTATGGATGATTTCCTTTGGCAGCAACTATTGTTTAATGGTTTTTTTTTGTTTGAAAAATGGCACTTAATTTTTGTATGCTAAAAAGGAGAAGCTCATGATGTTCCTGATTATTTTGTTTTTATGCCATTCATAGATAGCAGATTGAATCTCGCATTTGTTTTTGTGCTCAATAATAAATGTCCTAGTAAAATAATTAGTTGTAAATTAGCTCATTTTGGGTATCTTTTATAATTCCATAGGAATCCTCTCCATTTCCATCTTGCTTTTTTTCAGACATATGTATGGAGTTGAGCTTTTATGTGATGCAATAAATGGAATATCCAATCCATCATATGTAATTCTTGCAACAGGGCTGGTTTTGGTCGGACTGACCTAAGGTACAAGACCCATACCTGCCCTATCATGCGTTTTCCATTACCCATAATCGCTTTCGCCCCACCCCACCTGCCACCCTGCACACTCTGTGTTATTTAATGAGAGGTACATTATTGATTCATTCATTATTTCTAAAATTGTAAAAAAACTTGTTTAACATTATATGCAAAAAAGCACCAAATCAAATAGGAGTGACACAATATTTCCTAAAATAATAAGATTTTATTGCTTTATATGGAATAATATATTTCATTGTCCATCTTAACTTGGTAATTGGCAGGTTGGGGTGAGTATGTTTTGTTAAACCTACGGCTGACTTACACTGTGATTGGTATGGCTGATCTAAACTGTGGGTTAAATTTTGAAACTCATAATTGTCCCATTAAGGCACGGAGGATTAACAGGTATGGGCACAATTTGCCATCCTCGGGGGGTGGGAACAAGGACGCAGCAAGGTGTGGTTGTGTTTGTGAAAGTTACATTGGTATAATTAGTTAGATGTTTGAGACAAATGGAACATATTAGTGATAAGTGTAAAAAAGGAAGTTTGGTTGCTATTAGATTCTGATAAATGCATGATCTTTTGCCCTACTACAAGTCAGAGGCAAAAAAACTTATAAATATAATGAGATAGATGTTAAAAGTTAGCATTCTTTCTAACTGTTGAAAAATGTTGTGGTTTAAATTGTGGAATCTGTCAAATATGCTTTTAGAGTTGGGGAAGTCTTGATGCTAACACCCTATTAGGATCAATATTTTGGTATTTTTTCAGTTGCCATGACTGATTCCACTTAGACTTCTATTAAATATATATATTGAACTACGCACATTTTAAAAAAAAAAGTCTGAACAGCACGATTCTTATTATGTCCTGTTAGATACATTTCCTACTTGAGACTTGAAATGAAAATGAAGTGTTTTTATATTGCAGATGCTGAATGCATGATAGTATATGACATCAGGTAGACATATTGGTTTTATGATACTGGTATTTAAATAATTGTATCGATGACGTCATTTTGCATGCTATATATGTGCACATATATATAACAATTTGTTGATTGTTTAATCTGCACTTCCGTTGCTGCATTTGTAACCCATATATGGCATTAAATCATATCCTGTAGGTTGTGTAGTTTTTGCTTCATAGCTGCCACCTTATAAGGAACCAGTTTATATTGCTTAATTTAGGGGATGATAAACATTTATTTTCCCCCTGTGTTTTTTTTGTTTAACATGAAGTTTTTTTGTCTTCTTAATAGAATTTCCCTTCTATGGAAATACTTATGCTAAGTTGCTCAAGCTATTTAAAGAATAAACCATTATTAATAATGATTTCATGTTGTGCCAATGAAATGAATGAATGCTTCATTTCAAAAACAGAGAACTTGATAATTGTGTAGTAGGTGTATTTCTTGATTTTGCTGCAGTGTTTGAGATGAACTTCATGTATTCCTATTACACTCTGCTGCCTGCTGATTGTGTTTACGTTTATAGTTGTGTTAATTGGTCTGATTTATGTTGTATTTTACTGACTTCCTCTTTAATTTGACAGATGCCAGTAAGATTTTGGAGTCCAGCTTTGACTTTTCAGTTGTGGATGCAAATTCATTATCATTCCTCTTCAAGAATTCACCTGAAGTAGCAAAGGTGCTACACATTGGTTCAGATGTTCTCTTTAAAGAAGACCAACATTCTATAAAAAGCTCATGGGTGGTAAGCAAGTTTTGTTCAATGTTTATTGTCATCTGTAAAATAGATCCTAGCAGCATGATGTTAAACTCTCTAGAATGACTTGCAAACCATCTTGTTCTTGCCTTTTTTAAAATTTTGTTGTCCAAATCATTGTGAACCTACCTTCTAAAGTATAATATACATGATTTTAAAGTTTTCTTGCTTTTTTTCCCCCCTTTCTAGTATAAGAAATGGATGCTATATATTACAATGGGCAGATTTTTGCATCCTTTTGCATGTTGAATTCAGAATCTAAAGTTTGGCATTTAATCTATTATTTGGTTTACGCATAAAAATTGGATCCAGATTTCCATGTACTGACACCATTTAAACATCCTGAATATAGCAAGGAAAAAAGAAAAAGAAAAACCAAAAAGTTGCAAGCTTTGTTTACATGTACTTAATGCTGTGTGGATTTGGAGCTACTAACACAACTTCACTGCAATGTCAAACAGTGATTATAATAAACCAGGTTTTCTTGTCAGAATCAATAAATCAGGTGGGGAAGAATTAGGATAGCCAACTTTGATGGTTTACCACTACTGATGCAAAAATGCATGTTTGCAGCTGGTGTCCGAATTTGGGGTAGCTTTATGATGGGAGAAATCATTTTATTGTACAGTTAAAAAGCAACATTTGATTAAACTGTTGCGGAAGAAATTTTAGTTTTCAAAACGAAAAAAGCTGTTGCGGTACTACAAAACCTATAAAATTAGAGTTGTCTCCAAATCAATTAGAACGAAAATGCTATCAAACTTCATAATGTCTCATAATATTTTAGGCCCATAAATTTGGATGTCATGTTCTTAAGTTTTTATAATTGTTGTACAATTAAAAAATATATATAAAGAGAATTAATTGTTCCAGCGCCGTTGCCGGGTCCCAAGTCCCGGATGAGAAACGCGGAGGGTTGCGTTAGGTAGTCGACAGCCAGCGTAAAACTTGTCGAATCAATCATGACACGAGAAGATAATTTTAATAATAAACAAAAATTAAGAAATTGAATTTCAAAATTTTAAATTGAAATCTAGAAAATTCTAAATTAAACTTTAATATTTTACTTTAGTTTTAATTATATTTATTAGTGAAGAAAAATAACTTTATGTGGAAATTATTAAACTTATAAAAATATAAAAGAGAGTAGATTTAAATTTCTTGAAAAAAGAGAAATAAAAATAGAATCATGAGAGAACGAGAGAGAGAAATGAGGAGCGAGAATGTCATTTACATCCAGTTTAACGGCTCCATCTATGTTGGGACCTACAACCATCACAAAACACATCCAGAGAAACTTAAATTGAGATTTTTAAAAAGTTGGAATTCATTTACAATACTTGTTTAACCTTGGGGGCCCAAATGCTATTTACCCTATAATTATTGTATTGTGAATAAGATATATACATGTGTACATGTGATCACGTCTATCATGTACAAAACAATATGCATATATTTAAATTTATCAAGGGCATACACAAGGTAAATATCATGTAAGTCCTTGAGGTTAAGGGATAATATCAAATGGCTCTATGATTTTCAAAAAAATCATCTAGGTCCTTGATTATTCCTATCAAGAAAATCAAATAACTAGTTAAAACACTATTTTACTCTCTTTCTCCACAAAACCTAACCTTTTTCCTTATACTCTACCCATTATCATCCATTTGTGCTTATTGCTATGGTTGCCACTACTGTTGAAGCCAATGACACTAGAAGTTCTCCATTCTCTCTTTCTTACTGTGTGGCTAAAGTTTTACAAAATAATTCATAGATTATTTTCCTCCTATTTTTTCTTTAATTTCCCTTAATTTTCTCAAATATATAATTTGAAGAACAGTTTCTCCTTAAAATATACCCCTTTAGCCCATCAAATTGATGGCTTTTCATCTCTCTAGCTCGATTAGTTGTCGGTTAATATGCAACTGCAAATTAGGGTTTGAAGAGAGGCTACAGAGCGAGTTTCTGAAGGAAGTTGAAGAGTTTCTATGTGGTCCTTGAATTGTAAAGCCAGATGGTGTGTAGGTGGAGACTAATATATGCCAATGGAGTTGGAGTTGGTGTTGGTGGAAGGAGAGAGAAGGGAGAAGGGGGAAAGAGAGAGGGCGTAAGGAGGGTAATTTAGTATTTTATCAATAGAAAAATAGTTAACCCTACAAGTTGATAGAAACTAATATATGCTAAACAGGGTCTAAGTTGCCCAATGCTTGATATGCCAAATTATACAGATTGTTGCCATAATGTTTTAAAAATCGACTTCATGCAGGATGCCATAGTAACTTCTTTGTTCTTGCTTCTTTTCAGGCTTTATTTCCCGTACCATTTTTATTTTCAGGAAGCTTGAAGTTCCCTGTATCTTTCAATGATGTCTATGAGCAATACAGTTACCTGCCTCATTTGGCAACGCATGAATCTGTTTCACTGACTGCAATTGGATCGCGCAGAGTGTACCTTGAGCTAAATTTAGGGTGATCTATTCAATTCATCTTGACACATCCATTAAGCCTAAAGATTCCTCTGATAGGCCTGGTACTTACTACTTTACCCATTTCAGCTCATTAAATGAGGTCTGGTCCACAGTACTTAACATCACTGGTCCCTTGTCAAATTGGTCATTTGCCGACAATAGGATCCCAGGTAAATTACTATGTATTTTCTACATATATCTGCATTTCAGTTGTTGTATCTTTAAATGTCAGCTACAACCTAACACTCACTTCTGTAGCTCCTGAATCAATGGACGGAGGACCACCTTCGTATATTTGTAGACTTAGTGGAAGCAGCCATGAAAAATGGACATTCTGGTTGGAGGTAATGTGATGCATTCATTGCAAGTTAACTTTCCTGTTATGGATGTTTTCCTCCCAAAATAAAAAATGCCTTTTCTTGGGGGAAGTGGGATTGAGATACACCCATACCTAGACGTTTTATACTTATACATATGCCAAGGAACTATGAAGCACGGACACGACACGGTGACACGGGACACGACGACACGGTGATTTTCTAAAATATAAGACACGGACACAGTATGACACGCCAAATATAATTATAAAATTAAAAATTTATACTTAAATATATATATATATATAATATAATATAATACAAACTTAAATTTTTAAGTATAAACAACTTAAATTTTTAAGTATAAACAACTTAAATTTTTAAGTATAAACAACTTAAATTTTTAAGTATAAACAACTTGTAAGTAGTACTGAAGTCTCATAAAATCAATATGAGAACTTGAGAACAAACATCGTCGCATTAACATTATTTGAGATATAAATTTAGGGTTCACTTTGAATAAGAGAAAATACAATTGTACTTATTAGGACAATCACAGTGAGCACAACAATAAGAGAAAGTAAGAGCTCTCAGTGTTGATGAAAAAAAAAATAAAGGTGAAGCCGGAGTTCTAAACTTTTTGCGATCGGTTCATCTTCGTAAGGCTTAAGGGCAACAAAAGAGGAATAAATTTGATTTAACTTGGTTAACTTAAAATTTTAACTTATATTAGGTAAAATTTTAATAATAATAAGAGATAGGTTTTTAGTTTTATTAAAAAAAATTTAACGATAATAAAAAAACGAGATAGATATATCCATAAATTTTATTAAAAATATATAATATTAATAAATAAATTTAACATTAATATTAAATATATCCAATTCTATCTTATGTATCCTAGAAGTATCCTGTATCTCAGAAGTGTTCTGTCCCAAATTGTCCTTGCGTGTCCAAGAAGTGTCCTTAAGGTTTTTTTAATATTATTTTATTAGGACACACCACGTGGCGTGTTCGATACGGTGTCCCCGCGTGTCCTCGTGTATCCTCGAGTGTCCGTGTGTCCGACACGGATACGGTGTGGTTCTTGAAGTGTCCATGCTTCATAGCCAAGGAAGCACAAACACTTTTGTACATCATAACGTGTCATGTCGTACTATATCCCCTTATCCTCGTTTCATGTCCGTGCTTTCTAGGTATCTCTATAATATTATTTAAAAGCTATGGTAAATTATACCAATACATAGATATCTATTATTTAATTATTATTACTATTTGGCGTGTCATGCTATGTCCATATCCTTTAATTTGAGATGTCGTGTCGGCATGTTGTGTCGTGGCGTATCCCTATGTCCCCGTATCATATCCGTGCTTCCTAGATACATGCATCTAATTATACATAGTTAGGATAAAATATTGATATAGATATTATAAAAGAGGGAAATCATATCTGTTTAATCTTACAAGACACATTATACACAAATTTTAGTATTATACTAATAATCTTTTAAATCCTACATAAATCTCAACATCAAATCCAACTTTATTTGTTTATTCACCACAGAAAAGACCAAAAAATATATTATATAAACAAATTATGTTTTTTATTTAAAAAATAAAAATCGTGCCAAATTTGATGTTGAGATCAATTTCAACTATAAATATGGTTTGTGGCTTGGCCCAATGAACTTGACTCGAGCAAAATATTAATCCAAACGTCAAGTGATTTTTAATTTTCAAAACAAACTCTCACACCTAGTGGCTAAGCATAAAGTGAAATAGTTGTAGTTATGTAACAATAAAAATATTAGTTTTGCTTTGTAACCCATAAGTTAAGTTTTTATGTTAGATATTTAATATGATATTAGAGCCCGGACTTGTGTTTGAGTTCTAATAGCATACAATAACAATAATTCCACTAGGTGAGTCGGCTTGAGTTCTAATAGTATATGGTAAATAAAAAAGGAAAAAAAGCCTCATTCCAACGCCTAGAGGTATGGAAAATTTTGAAAAAAAAAGAATATATAGTCTGTCCTGAGGCATAACTTACAAACTTAAGATTTGAGGTTAGTTGGTTCCAAGATTTAAATATGTTAGATCACTATTTTTCTGCTCCTCAAGTGTTTGGCTTTTTTTTGTGAATATTTCAATTAAAAAAAGGTTTAGCTTTTTTCCCTATTTAATATGTTTTGATTTTATTCTTTTTATTGTTATGGCAAGTTGTAGATTGTTTAAATCCCTTAAATTATGGAAGCTTCATTTTTTTTTATTTAAGGACTGTCTTTATAAGTTGCCACACTTCTTAGTATAGTGTAATTTTGGGTGTATTGAAATTAGTACCCAAAAGAAAGGTGCTCTCTCCTCTCACCTCCTTGGTATAGTGTAAATTTGGGTGTATTGACATTAGTTCTCCAAATTTTCAGTTTTCTCCCCTTTCACATTTCCTTTTGTGTTATTTATTCTTTCTCTTTTCATTTATATTCTACATGTAATGGTCCTCCTTTCCTTTCTCCCATCACTTTTCCATTTTTGGTTATTATTTTTTCTCTTTTTCTTTGTATTCTACATGTCGTGGCCCTCTCTCCATCCTTTATGCCAAGGTCTTGCATGAATTTTGCTATGCCTTGCTGAAGGCAACCATATCACATCCGAATGACTTGATTAGGCTCACTAGGGACTCACTAGAGCACAGGGAAAGCTTACAGGCTTATTTCTGAACAAAGATGGATCCAATTCCTCAATGGATTCGAGGAGCCTCTCAGAGGCTGAATGGCATCTTGGCAAAGGGACTTCTCCACCATTGTGGATCGTTGGCAGAGCATACATCATGGAACTTCTTGATATTCAATCTAAGAAAAGGAGAACCAATGAGTCCTTCATGGAGGTAGGTCATTATGGATAGGGAGGGTCCTTCCAACAGAGAAATGGAGAGTGCTAGCAAGAGAAAAATGGAGAGAGATGTCCTCTTGAAGAGATAGAGGGAAACACGCCTAGCTCCCAAGGGATATTGCTGGGAAGATGAATGTAAGGAATGGCTATTTTATAGACAAAGGGGAGCAAGTTGTGGGCTACTAGGTGGTTTGCTTTTGTTGGCTAGGTTGTTGAGGCCATTATCGGGTCATCGGACGGTTAGTTACGCTATTGGGCAGTGTTATGGTCAGGAATGAAGAGGTGTTGTAAGTGGAGGAGCAATTGTAGACCTAGGCTTCACTTTCATGTATATTTCGCTTTAGTCTCTTTTTCAATTCTTTTTGTTTCTTTGTCGACTTAGAATTTTGAGGCTGATACGTGTACGATTGTGATAAAGTTTTCACCTCCCTATCCCCGACCTCTCCTCCCCCTTACCAATTGACCAACGGAGATAATTTTCTGTGCTCGGGCAAATTGAACAAATCTAAAGCGATGCCTTATTTGTCATCTTTATGCTGACATAAGAAAGCCCCAGCAAAAAATATGGTTCTCATAGACAATGCAACAAAAAATAAATCTATGAAAATGATTAATGGAAATGAAATAAACCAAATAAGAGTGAAAGGTGAGGACCTATGTATGAAAGGTTAACATCCTCCATACTATGTTAGAAAAATTACGTTAGAGCTAAAGCATTTCTTGGAAGCAGCATGTTGTATTGCCTTAAATATAATAAAAAATATGCAAAGGCTGCTACATTGGTGTTTAAGTGTGGTGATAAGCGAGCAAAAGTTCCTAGATCATAGATGAATGTGGGTAAAAAAGCTAATCCATGACACTGCATGAAAGTAGGAATTTGAAATATAGGTGTTTTAACAAGCAAGTTAATAGAATTGATGTGTATTATAATTTATAGGAGGATTGATATTTTATGCCTTCAAGATTTCGAAATGGGTATGGGAGAAAACAAAAGAAATTGATGAATTAGCTTCAACCTTTGGTACCTCGATAAGATTAGGACCAGAAATGGAGTTTGTATGATTCTAGATAATAGTTTGAAAGATGACATAGTAGGAATCAAAAGGAATAGAAATAGAATTGTAGCTTTAAAAGTTATAATCGGTGAGATGACTATAATATTATAAGTTTGTTTGCTTCTCTAGTAGATTTGAATGTAAGTATAAAGGAAAATTTCTAAAATGATTTGGATGAATTGGCTAAGGGATACCTCGGGAGGAAACTATATTCACTAGAGATCTAAATCGGCATGTTAGAAGTATTATCGAGGAATTTAATAGCATTCATGGTATGATTTTTGGATTAGTGAGGAAGGTAAAATAATTTTAGAGTTTTTCTTAGCTTATGATTTTATAAGTGCTAATACTTGGTACAAGAAAAGAGATGTGTGTCTAATTACTTATAAGACTGGGCATTAAAGAATGCAGATTGATTTTCTTTTAAGGAAATGGAGTCGCTTAGATTGTAACGATTATAAAGTTACTCCAAGTAAAAATTTGACTACCCAATTTTAACTAATTGTCTTAGATTTCAAGATAAGAGTAAGAGAAAGAGCAATAAGTCGAAAAAGTATTCTCGAACTTGGTGAAATGTAATGGATGAGAATATAAATATCTTTAAGATGAGGGTTATAAAACTTTGGCAGTGAGATATTGAGTGAAAAATTGATCATATATGGATGATAATTGTTAATTGCATCCGCAATATGATAGAGGATGCATTAGAAGAATCTAAAGGAAAGATTCCAAACAATAAAATGATTGGTGGTGGAAACAAGATTACAAGAAAAAATTAAAGAGAAAGATTTGTTATAAAAATTGATTTAAATGAAAGAAGAGAGAGAATTAGGAGAAATATATAGTGGGCAGACAGGGGTCTAGGAAAATAGTTTGTAATGCAAAAAACGTGGCTTTCAAGATCCTATATAAGAAGTTAGATACTTAAAATAAGAGACAAATATAAGCTTGCCAAGTTAATAAATAAGATTATTAAAAAAAGGTAAGAAATAAGGAAATTAAAGACTTGCCAGTTTTTGGAGCATAGAGGCTGAAGGATCATTGTACTATATAATATGATTTTAAAGATTAAAAAGATGTCCAATGAATGGAGAAAGTGCAGTGGTATTTATTTGCAAGAACAATGATGATGTATAGAATTGTACCAATTATAAAGGAATTAAATTAATGTCATACTTTAAAATTTTGTGAGAAGGTGATCAAGCATAAATTATATCATAATTCTAGGTATCACAAAACCTATGAAGCACGAGTACGATATGGCGATACAGATACGATACGATACGGATACGACAATACGATAAACTTAAAAAAAGCAGAATACGGATACATCAGGATACGACTATTATATATGTATAATATCTTATATTCTTATATTTAAAGTGTAGGTCTATGGTGGATGAGAATAATTTATATAAATTATTGGTATAAATTTCAAAAATATTTTTTAAATTTTCTTCAAATTAACTATATTTTTTTAAATTTTTTTTTATGTCACTTAAAATAATATTATGTATAATTTAAATTGAAAAAATAAAAACATCTTTCAACTATTGAATTTTAAGAAATTTTAAATTTAAAATAATATTATAAAGTTTATTTAATTACTTCCCAACTTATCAGATTATTTATATGAAATAAGAGTTTAAATATATATCAGTAAATTAATTTTATTTTCAATTTAACTTTAATTCAAATCGATTAGCTTGATATAAACATGATATAATTAATAATACAGATGCTGTGACATAAAGCAAGATATACTGACTTAATTAAAGTATATATATATTCTCTCTTTAAATTTTCAACTAAATAAATAAATAAAATAAAAAGTCCAAAGTCTTATCTTTTTTGCAATATGAGCTTAGTTAAGGTAAAAAAATATGATCGACGTCCAAAAGAAACAAAAATAATATTAGTTAAGGTAGAAAAAGTAGAAACGTCATTGGTATCTGTAAAATCACAAAAATAAGTTAGCTAAAGTAGATGGCACGACTGCTTGCGAATACCAATTCTTTTTCTATTGCTGAAGCACTAACATGCGTAAAACCTTCTATGATTATAATTACATAGCCTAATATATCTTTCTTAATTTTAACGTCTAAATATATGTATAAGTTAGGTTTTATGTATGAAATATTTTTATTTTTTATTGTGTATACCGAACCGACTGTTTTAACATTTGTTCCTCTGATTAAAAGTATCTGGAAGTATCGGATAAGTATCGGATTGTTAAAAAATAAAAGTAAAAATTGATACGTCATGTGGCGTATCGGATACGTATCAGTGGAGTATCGGGGAGTATCGTTATCTGATACGGATATGATACAGATACGTTAGGTTTCATAAAGTATCGGTATTTCATAGCACAAAATCAGTTCGATTTTATATCGGGTAAATCTATACAAGTTATTGTATTGTTGAAAGGTTTAGTAGAGAAGATCAAAGAAAAAAGAAGACCTATATTTGATTTTTATCGATTTAGAAACTACTTATGAAAAGTCCCAGGAGAAGTACTTTATAGAATTTTAGAAAAGAAAATGGTTTGTCGTGCGTACAATCAAATTATTAAAAAGATGTATGAGGGTTGTTGCTTGTATTCAAACATATGAGATTTAATTAAGGATTTTCTTATTAAAGCTGGATTACATTAAGGCTTAGCCTTAAGTTCATCTCTCTTTTTATTTGTTATGGAGGTTTTGATTAAATTTATTCAAGAAAAAAGTGTTGGTGTATGTTTTTTATCGATGATATTCTCTTTTTTTATAAGATTAGTGAATGTCTAGAATGAAACTCAAGTTATAGAAGAATACTTTGGATTATAAATGTTTTCATCTTAGTAGAGCTAAAATCGAATATATAGAATATAGGTTTAGTTAAGATAAAAGTATTTGTATTAGGGAGGTGATAATTGGTAATTAAATGATTAGAAAGAATGAGCAATTTAAATATTCCAGAGCAATCATATATAATAACAGTGAAATTGATGGTGATACTATTAACAGAATTCAAGCAAGATGGATTACATGGAAGAATGCGCCTGATGTATTGTGACAGAAAATTCTAATTTAAGCAAAATGGTAAACATTATACAGTAGTAATAAAACAAAAAATGTTATATGGCGTTGAGTGTTCAACACCTACAAAATAGAAAATATATAAACAAAGTAAGTTTTACAGAAATGAGGATATTAAAATAGATCAGTGTGTATACATGAAAAAATAATATGAGAAATAAGTATATTCATGAAAAAGTTATTGCTTAATTGAGAATAGTCTCAGCAAAAAACGACTTAGATCATTTAGACATATATATATATATATATATCATGGGCTACTAAAAGCTCTAGTCTCTTCATAGAGACAAATAATTTGAAGTGTTTATTGTATACTCATTTTAATTTTAATTTTGACATTTCAATTTTTCTGATGTTAGTTTATTCCTAAGATACATAACTGGGTAATTTGACAGGTTATAGATTAGTTTTAAATATTTTTGTTATTATTATTATTATATATATATATATATAAGAATAACAAATATGTATTGTTTTTTGCAAAAAAATATATCGTTGGCTTAAATGATTAATTTAAAGTTAAGTGAGATTTCTAAGTCTTAAATTATTAATCAAAAGTTTAGCGAGAGTTTCAAGTTGACCTGAAACCTGGCCTAAGCTCAAACGGTCATGAGTCATGGATTGAATTCAATTTGATGCCTTGATTCAATTTTTTATTCAACCTTGTTTGGGTTGGATAATGATTGTGGTCAACCTGATCTGAACTTCTTGATGAGCCTAGTGGTGGGATCACCATCTTCTCCGTTCGCTCTATATTTGCAATGCATCTCACGGTATCCACCCACTCGGCCACCTGATTGTGTCCATGTGTCAAGCCCGTGACTATCAAGCCTAATCCATATTGAATCGCACCTAGGTTAGCCCTAGTTCTCATTTTGCTTATTCTGAGATAAGATTGAGCTCAAGAAAATTGCAAGCAGGTGTCGGAATTTATTTTATCCTATGAGGTTTTTCTTTTTCTGAGTCAGTTAATTATTGATAATTCGTTTTCAAGAATAATTATTTACTCAAATGAAATAATATATCGACTCTAAATTAAGTGACCTCAAATGTTATTGAGATATTTAATTATTGTTTAATGTTTCTCGTATAAGGAAACCTACTTAGCCTAATAATACACTAGATAAAATAGGTAAGTTTTAATCTAATTTGATATAATTTTATTTGTCAAACTATTCGACTTAATTTTAATTTTAAAATGTTCAATTTATAAGATTTAAAAATCTGATTTATTATAATATTTTAGAAATTAATTTTATTCTTAATTCAAATAATTCATTAATTAATATTGCTTATTTAAATTCTAACATAATTTTATTTTCATCCAACATCACTGAGGGACCATAGCACCTCAGAATAAAGGCCTACAAATACTATAAGCTTGCAGACAAAAAACGTTTTATGACTAATGCTTGACAAGGAGGGAAAGAACCATCGTTGTTATAGGGATGATGCCTAGGACATGCGGTGGGGTGAGAAGCCTTGTTGTGGGGATGATGCCTACACCAAGCAACAAGGTAAAGGAAAGAAAATCTAGGCTCGATGAAAGAGGGTTAGAGTGAGATGTGGGAGGAAAAGAGACTGACCTATCTAGCCCACATGCTGAATGGAAGGATGGCCCATACTCGATGAGAGGGAGAATGGTCCATGCTTGATGAACGGGAGCAAGAGTGAGTTGTAAAGGCTCCAAGTGATCGCCTTACCTAGTCCATGTGTTAAGGAGATGGATGGTCCATGCTTGACAAGAGGGCTAAAGTGTGTCATAGAGATAGACTCAAGTTACTGTCCTATTTAGCCCACATGTCAAGGAAAAGGATGGTCCACATTGAACGAGGGATCTAGGGTTTGTCTTAGAGGCTCAAGTGATCATCCAACTTAGCCCATGTGCCTAGTGGAAGGATGCAAGAAAGAGACTAGACATTGCAGGAATCCCCTCCTCGACAATCGTGAGGTTCTTTGGGATAAGTATGTCGCATAGGTTTTTGGAGATGTTCTATGAGTCCTCAACCACCACCAATTGGTGTGAGAAATGGGAGAAGTCCCTCCATGAATCACAAAGGCAACCTTGCAAAACAAGACAAAAAATAGGTCAAAACAATATAATATGACAAACAATATGGGGGAATAAATTAGCAGTCTATTTGAATGCAAGAGAGAATCACCACCACCTTGGTGATTTGTATTTCCTAGAAGTGGTAAAAATCCCAAAGCATATGTGAAGATATTAGTAAAATGAGTTGCATGGCACCAATCGTGTGCTTCTAATGTCAACAAGAGAGGAGTTTATCTTGTGTGAGGGTATGAAAATTTTGATGATAAAATTTGTAAAGCCTGAGGTAGTAGTGTTTATTAAGTGAGAATCCAAATGATAGTTAAATAAAGAGGCCTACAAAAATATCACGGAGGCATCAAGAATTATGTGATCCGGAGAGGATATCCTATGTCCATGAGCTACGCTAAATATGAACGATTCATTATTAAATATTGAGATGACACGATGGTTGCATAAGAAATAGGATTAATTAGGTAACTAATGAAAGAAAAAAGACAAGAACTTGTTTGCATGTGAATCAAAATATAGGGTCTATACTATAATTTCTCTTTATTTTCCTCTTTTTTGCGATACCTGATGGGCATAGCAAAGTCGATGAGGGAAGTTTTCATTGAATCAGTAGGTCACTAGAAATTTGTTGGTCATGGTCGAAGTGGCTCTAATGATGTCTCGCGACACCCTTTGAAGGTCCTCGGCAAGTTGGTGAGAAATTAACAATGCGCGATCTATCGTGGGGAAAGAAACTGCATGTATTAGTCGAATGATCAGATCTCACCAAAGAAGGTCAGAACTTCATCGAAGGTTGGAAAGGCGCTAGTGACATTGCTCGAGACCTTTCTTGTGGTTTCTAATTAGTCAATATAGAGGAGCGCCAAGATGTGCCGCAAGGGAGGGGGGTTAGGCATGTGTTGGTCGAAAATCTCATTGGAGTTGTTAGGGTTTTTCGGGGATAGTCGGAAAGGCTGTGGTGAGGCTTCACAATGCCCTCCTAGTGATCTCCAGCTAGTTGGTGAGAGATCAACAAAAGAAATGTTGAGGTCCACCAAAGAAAAAGAAAGTATGGCATAAGAGGTTGGATCTTGATTATGACAATTGGGGAATGGTAGATACGTCTTGAATGCCTCTGTAAATCTTGGGCAAGCATGAGCAAAGCCTCGAACTATGATCGATGGCCTTGAATAGATTCACATCTATCTGCATGTGAGTACAAGCATATAAATATATAGAGAGAAATTGGATCAATTGCATGCTGCGAAACCCAGTCAATTGTCATTGAAAGCAGTTGTATTAACACAAGAAGTCCTTAAGATGATAACCAAAAGTTCATGATGTCAAAGAAAGAGGTGGTTTTGGCTCAAAGCACTGAAGGGAGAGAAGGAAAGAAATGAAAAAGGTCTTACTGGAATTTTGATGTATCTTGCCAGCGATGGCATGTCGTACTTGAATAATTTAAGGAGCTACATATAAGGAAAACTAACAAAAGTTATGCCCACACGCCCATAGAGAGAAGAGGGGGGTGGGCTTGTATCTGAAGCAAATATGGATTCAACTCAAAACTTCGGGGAATATCTCATAGGCTAGCAAAAGAACTTTGCCACCAATGTGAATTTCCGAAGGAACATGAAATTTCTTGAATTTAGTCTAAGAAAAAGAGAATTATAGAGTGAAATAGAGAGGGCTAGCATAACAAAAATTGAGAGATCTCCTTGAAGAGATATTCTTGAAAAGAGGGGGAAAAAGGTTCACCTTAGCCCCCCGCCTAAAGAGATGTTCCATAGAAGATAAAGATGGGGGGCCCCTACCTTAGAACTAGTTCGGCCTTATAGATAGAAGAGAACATGTAGTGGGTTACTAAATGGCTTGTACGCTTGTTGTCCAAGCCATTGTGGTCCCTATTGAGTTGTAGGCTGGGTAAGTTACGCAGTTAGGCCATTTCTTTTGGTTGTTGATAGAGAAGTGCTGGAAGTGGAGCAATTGTAGACCTAGGGCTTCACTTTCATGTTTCTTTCCCTTCAGTCCCTTTTTTATGTTGTCCCCTTACTAATTTAGAATTGTGTCTGACACCTGTATGATTGCAATAAGGGTGTCGATTCTTATATCAACATCAGGTTAAAGTTGTTCTTTAGTGAGATATAGTTTCTTCTTAGGATGTATGTATGTGAAATAAAATTATTTTTTAATATTTTTAGATTTGTGTGGGATATGAAAAAAATAAAGTTAATTTTATATGAAAATTTCTGTAGTTTTCGACATTTTATTAGTTTTATGCCAACTAGATCTGTCATAAAAGCTATTCATTTATTAAGTGGTTTAATAGACATATTGAAAGAAAGAAAAGAAGATCTGCATTTAATTTTTATTGATTTAGAAAAAATTTATGATAAAGTCCCAAGGAAGTGCTATGAAGAGTTTTAGAAAAGAAAATATTTGCACTGCTTATATTCCAGTTATTCAGAACATGTATATTATATTTATTCAAATATAAGAGGGTTTGACTAAAAATTTTTTTATTTTAGTTGGATCAACCTAAAATAAGGATAAACTTAGAGAAAATTGGTTTGGACATATAAAACGTAGGCCGATCGAATCTTTAGTTAGAAAAATCGAGTCATTAGATCTTGCCCATGTACGAAGAGGAAGAGGGAGACTAAAGAAGATTTGGCAAGAAATTATAAAGAGTAATTTTAGTTAAAACTTAAATAAGAATTTGTTAATTGATAGAGCGCAATGAAAGCAAAGGATTCATGTAGCCAACCCCACTTAGTGGGATTAAGGCTTGGTTGTTGTTGTAGTAGTTGGATTACATCAAGAGTAGCTTAAGTTCATATCTATTTGCATTGGTTATGAAGATTTTGACTGGACACATCCAAGAAAAAATACTTTACAGTATGCTTTTTGCAGAAGATATTCTCCTCATTGATAAAACTAGATAAGATACTAAGGTAAAACTCGAGTCATAGAAAATTACATTAACATTCGTCTTAGTAGGTCAAAAATTAAATTTATGGAGTATAAATTCAGCTAAGAAAGAAACACTTGTAATAAAAATATGACAATTGATGATCAAGTCATCAGAAAGAGTGAATGGTGTAGATGTCTTAAATCGATCATACAAAATAGCAGTGAAATAGATGGTGATATTA
Organism: Apostasia ramifera; assembly: GCA_019297695.1. Taxonomy (NCBI): domain Eukaryota; kingdom Viridiplantae; phylum Streptophyta; class Magnoliopsida; order Asparagales; family Orchidaceae; genus Apostasia; species Apostasia ramifera. The sequence goes on along the minus strand of JAEMOT010001962.1, from coordinate 137,831 downwards.
TTAGAAGAATCTAAATAGGATAGATGAAGTCGAGAAATGCATCTGACGTATTATGTGATAAACTTAAAAGTAAATCTTATAGAACAATTGTAAGGCTAATGATATTATATGATATTATAGCCTCAATTGAAAAATAAGCTCAGAGAGAGTCGACTTAAATAGCTTAAACATATAAGTCGTAAGCTGATAGAAGCTTCAGTAAAGAAAGTTGGATTATTGGAAGAGGAAGACCAAAAAAATATAATAAGAAATTATAAAAAATAATTTTACATATTTGGAGCTAAATAAAGATTTATTATTTGAGAGAGTGCAATAAAAACAAAGAATTCATCTAACCGACCAACCTAGTGGGATAAAGGCTTGATTTATTGTTGTTGTTGTTGAAATATTGTTGGTTTTAATATTAAAATTTATATGTTATGCGACTTGTAAGGTTAATTTTTAACCTAGATTGTAATTAACTTAGGGAAACAAACATGAAAAATGTTAAATTTTGAAAGCCATCTTTATACATTTTCAGATATAAGTTGTCTATAAAAACTCTTCTTGAATCCCCGACAATAGGTGTGCAAGATATACATTTGACTTTAACACAATCAGTAAAAACCTAAAGAGTTGTCGGTATATAACATTATAACATTCACTGTAAAGTACTCCTTGCCATTTATCATTTTTTATCTATTCATTGATCATGCTACATAATTCAATATTCTTTAGAATTTTTTTCAAAAATTTAAAAAACGTGTGATATCTTTGAAATCTTTATCTATTCATGACCACCTTGACTCGTGATTTTTTGCATGTTTGATTTCTTTTTTTGGAAATTTACACTTGTCACCCCAAAATAAGCTTCTCTTACATACAACCCTCCCTAAGTAAAATATTTATAAACAATAACTCCTATTTTAAATGTAAATTTACTTATTCTTATTTATCACCTATTACTTTAATCTAATTAGGGTTAACACATGTAATTAAGATTACATCTAGTCATTCATTTAAGAGCTAGATGTAATCTAATCTAGCTCTTAAATGAAATTCATCATTCATGTTTTTTCTAAATTTCTTTTATTCCAATGTTTTGTCTATTTTTAAGATTCGTGTTTTTTTTCATAATTCTATTAGTGTGAATCTTCTTGAAACGGGCGAGACATAATTTTAGTTATATGTGTTAACCCTAGTTGGATTAAAGAAATGACAAACGGAAATTAGCGTGGGGGTGTTGCCTGTAGATTTATATTCAAAATAGGAGATCCCGCTTGTAAATATTTGATTACGAGGTGTTGTTTGTAAAAAAAACTTCTTGGAGTTTGATAGATTAAATCTTTCTTATTTTTTTGATATTTCCCGGTGTTCTTTTTTTTTTAATTAAACTCATGAATTTTCTAGGCTAACACTCCAGAGCCCTTGAGGGTGGATGTTGCTGTACTCGATCAACATCTTTTTGATGGCACTAAGAAATTGAAGAGCCTCTTCCCCGGTTGGGCAGATGTTACTACCTTCTCTACATTCTCGTCAACTTATTATTTTTGAATTTACATTTTTTCTTATATTAATATTTATTTATTGTACATTGGGTGGAAAAAAAAAGGTTAAAGTATTCTGAAGGGACAATTTTTTTAATAATTTAAATAATTTGTAAAAGCTCTGAAGTTTTACTTGCAGCAATTTCATTGACCCTCTAAGGAAATTTGAAGTTTGGGTGCTGTATAACAAATTATACTCAGTGAGATAAATGTCTTTTTTTCTTCTTTTTCTTTTGTTTTGTTACAGTTGTATCAAAGATATGAAAGTAAAAAAGGTAAAAAGATATTTAGTGTTGTCTTTTTAAATAATGTGCATTATCCAAATAGTTGTTCATTTGTTGTTTAATGACATCATGATTCTCCACTTTATTTGTTTGGAGGGAATGAATTTGATGGCCTCCTTATTCTCTGTAATAAAACTTTGAAACCATATGTTATTGTTCACAATTTGGTTCATTTACGTCCAGAAATTTTACTAAAAACAGCTTAAAATAATCATTTATATATAGATCTCTCTTTTAATATTTTTTCTATCTTAGATGTTATGTATCTGTCACGTCTTTTGCAAATAATAAGTACTAATGGAAATAATATATAAAGATTAATTTATAATTTAAATCATTTTTAAGTGTGATGAATGTAAATTTAAATTGTTTGCGCTTCGATTAATGATTGTTTTTGAATAAAAGAAAATATATATTAATTTATAAATTTAATGAAAAAATAAAATTAATTTTAATGTCTTTTTTTCATTCATCAATATTTTGGACAGAATGTCAATTTTAAAATTTTTTAAAAAGGAGTAATCAGCCGTGACATGTTAATTAAAAAAAAATTTTTTTATAGCTAATCATTTAGCAGTAAAAATGAAAAAACTCAACATAAGGAAGGAGAAAGAAATTGTGTCTGGAGAGGGAGGTAGATTGTTACTCTCTCATTTTTAAGAATTAATTATTCATAAAATAAAAGGAGATTTACAGTCAGAATTATATAACAGATTATAAGAAAAAGATATCTTTATTCATCTCAAAACAGAGTTACATAAGTTCGAACATTAAGCAGGTCACCTAGAGTAACTTTAGATTAGAAAACTGAAAGGTAAAGTAATTAAACTGGATAAGGGTAATTATCGGTGGGAGCATACAGGATGTAGGGAAACATCTTTCTTGAGATTTTGCAGTCTTCTCCTAGCAATAGATTATTTACCTGAAAAACAGTCAGTCACGAAGATCGAATAAATGACCTTCACCTTACCATAGGCCAGGTGAGGTCTTATAGCTCAATTTAATAACAGATCAGAACATCAAATTAACTTGTAATATCAATTTGTCACCCCACAATATTATTATGTTTCATACTTTGCATCTATATTAATATGTATAAATTTTATAATGATGAAGAATCAGAATTCATAAATATACGTCACCAATGTGACAACAGAAGTAGCAGTCATGTCACCAGTGTAACAACAAATTTATCAGATACGTCATCAGTGTGACATCAGAATAACAGGATACAGGTACGTCCCCGACACGACGCCATGCGTCCAAAAGGTGGTTCGTCAACCACCGGAATCCCAGCTCATCATATCATCATATATCTCAGAATACATGGGTCCAGTATAACCCAGTATAATATCTCGGCACAAATCCCAATAGAATATTGGCACAAAGCCATGCAGAATATGCAAAATATAGCTTATAGAATATAATTGATATTATTTTGTATATTAGTTATTTTAATTTAATAAGTTCAGTGAAAATCGCTTACCTGGATTAGAGGCTGTAATAGTTTGTTGGTGAATAACGTGTTCCCAGATTAAGTTCAGTGTGAATAATTACTATTGTACTTAATAATTTAAAATATTGACTTAAATTACAAAGGCTAAATAGGTCAGACAAGCCAAGTGGCTCAAAACTGATCAATATAGGTCAAACCAGTTAATATGGATCAGATAAGGTCAAATTGGATCAAAACTGAGTATTTCAGGTTAATGAGACAAATGAGACAAATAGGTCAAATTGGGTCAAACAGGTTAACTCGTGTCAAATAGGTTAACTCGGGTCAAACGGGTTAACTCATGTCAAACAGGTCGACACGGGTCATCTTGGATCAAACAGGTTAACTTAATTTTAAACGGGTTGACACAGATTTATCGGGTTCGATATGGGTTAAGTGGATCGACATATGTTTAAACAGTTTCGCCGCTAGAGGAGAGGCGCACCAAGATGGGCTAACGATGCAGTGATTGTGGATTCTATCGGAGGGCTCTGGGGCCTATTTATAGAGAGATGTGAACTTATTAGGACTGGACCGTTGGTGAGTGGTAGTTAGTGGTTGGGGAGGTAAATTTAATAGGGCGGGACCGTTGGTGGGTGAGAAGGTGGGAGGAAGACAGAGGAAATATATATATATATATATATTACTATATATATATTACTATATATATATATATATTACTATATAT
>JAEMOT010001962.1:101315-133793 GCA_019297695.1 Apostasia ramifera | reverse complement strand
TATATATATATATATATGAATATTAACAAATATTTTTTTTAAACGGATTATTACATCCTTCCCTACTTAAGAAATTTGGTCCCACAAAATTTACCTGAACAGATGTAGGTATTCATTCTTCATCGATTCTTCCATCTCCCAGGTTGCCTCTTCACTATTTGATTTCTCCATAGAATTTTCACAATGGGAATAGTACATTTCCGAAGTACCTTCTCCTTTCGATCAAGAATTTTAACCGGCTTTTCTTCATAGGATAGATCAGGTTATATGTTTAGCGGTTCATATTTTAGTAAGTGATTTGGATCAGCTACATACTTCCTTAATGATGAGATATGAAAAATATTGTGAATTCCCGCTAGTTCTGGAGGTGATGCAAGCTCATTTGCTGTCTCCCCAACCTGGCGGATGATTTCAAAGGGACCAATGTACTTTGGTTTAAGCTTGCCCTTGATACCAAATCGATAAATGCCCTTCCTTTGACCTTTAAAAATACATGCTTCCCAGACTCAAAGCAAATATCTCGTCTTCTTGTGTCAGCATAGGCCTTTTGTCTACTCTGGGCTGCAAGAAGTCGTTCTCGAATTATTTTGATCTTTTGCAAAGTGACTTCAATGATCTCGGATCCTAGCATTCTTCTTTCTCCAACTTCATCCCAATACAAAGGTGATCGACATTTTCTGCCATATAAAGCCTCATACGGAGCCATCCTGATGCTTGTATGGTAGCTATTATTATATAAAAATTCTACTAGATGTAGATATTTTTCTCAATTTTCTCCAAAGTCCATGGCACATGCTCTTAGCATATCCTCAAGGATTTGAATTGTTCTTTCTGATTGTCCATCCGTTTTCTGGGTGATATGCTGTATTGAAACTAAGTTTCATTCCCATGGCTTTTTGAAGATTAGCCCACAGTCTTGAGGCAAATCGTGGGCCTCTATCTGATATAATAGATGTAGGTACCCCATAAAGTCGTACTATTTTATCTATATATAATTTAGCCAAGTGTTCAAGAGGATGAGTCATTTTGATAAGTAGAAAGTGAGCAGATTTTGTTAACCGGTCTACGATTACCCAGATAACATCGAATCCTTTAGATTTTGGTAACCCACAAACAAAATCCATAGTGATATGCTCTCATTCTCAAGTAGGGATCTCTAAAGGTTGAAGCGATCCTCATGATCTTTGATGTTCTATTTTAACTCTTTGGCAAATTAAACGACGACTTATGAATTCAGCAATATCATTTTTCATCCCTGGCCACCAGAATTGCTCTCGTAAGTCATGATACATTTTAGTTCCTCCAGAGTGGATTGAATATCCCGCACTATATGCTTCACTAAGAATTTCTCTTTTAAGCTCTAGGGATTTAGGAACATAGATTCGACTTCGAAATCGAAGAATACCGTCAGATCCTATCATAAATTATGGATTATCTTCTTTCATTATGCTTTGAGTTATCTTAGCAATCTCTGAATCTTCTTGCTGAGCTATTTTAATCTTTTCATGCAGATTTGGTTGTATACAAAGATGAGCTACCATTCCTTTATCATTACTTATTCGGATTTCTAATTGTATTTGCTCTATTTCTTTAATAAGTGCCTCCTAATCAGTAAGTGTATTACTTGAAGATTTTCGACTAAGTGTATCCGCAATTATATTAGCTTTTCCCGGATGATATTAAATATCTACATCATAATTTTTCAATAACTCCAACCATCTTCGTTGTCTTAGATTTAATTCCTTCTGAGTAAAAATATATTTTAGGCTTTTGTGATCTGTGAATATTTCACATTTTACTCCATATAAATAATGCCTCCAGATTTTAAGTGCAAAGATAACTGCAGCTAGTTCTAAGTCATGTGTAGGATAATTGACCTCGTGGTTCTTTAATTGTCTAGAAGCATAAGCATAACTTTTCAACCTTACATCAGCACACACCCTAACCCTTCCGAGAGATATCATTATAAACAACAAAGTTTTCAGACGTTGAGGGAATAGTTAAGACTGGGGCTGTAACAAGACGTCTTTTTAACTCCTGAAAACTTTCATCGCAGGCTTTTGACCACTCAAATCTTATAGTCTTCTTAGTTAATTGAGTGAGTGGTAGAGCGATCTTCGAAACTCCTTCTACGAATCTTCGGTAATATCCGGCTAGACCAAGAAAACTTCTTACTTCAGTTACAGTTGTAGGCTTTGGCCAATCTGTGATAGCCTCAATTTTGGATGGATCTACAGCTATACCAGATGAGCTAATTATATGCCCTAGAAATGCCACTTGTTGTAACCAAAATTCACATTTGCTGAGCTTGGTATACAATTTCTTATCCCTCAGTGTCTTCAAAGCAATTTTTAGATGTTCTTCATGCTCTTCTTCGCTAGAGGAATATATAAGTATGTCATCGATGAACACAATGATAACTTTATCCAAGTAAGGTTGGAATATTCGGTTCATAAGATCCATGAACACTGCAGGAGCATTAGTTAATCCAAAAGGCATGACTACAAACTCATAATGGTCATACCTTGTTCGAAAGGCAGATTTTGAAATATCTTGTGCTCGAATGCGTAGTTGATGATAGCCAGAACGTAAGTTAATTTTTGAAAATACCTTAGCGTTCTTCAACTGATCAAAAAGATCGTCTATTCTAGGCAATGAGTATTTGTTTTTTATAGTAATCTTATTCAGCTCCCAATAATCGATACATAATCTTAAAGAGCCATATTTCTTCTTGGCAAATAATACAGGAGCACCCCAAGGAGACACACTAGGTCGAATAAATCTTAGATTAAGCATCTCTTGTAATTATCTTTTCAGTTCTTCTAGCTCTTTGGGTGTCATTCGGTAGGGCGCCTTTGATATGGGGGCATATCCTGGGATAGTATCTATAATAAATTCCACCTCTCTCCGGCGGTAATCCTGGAAGTTCTTTTGGGAAAATGTCTGTGAATTCTCTAATAATTTTATTCCATCTATTCTGGTTTCACTCTTTGGTGTCGATTCAATGTAAGCTAAATAAGCTTCACATCCTTTCCTTAATAATTTTTGGCATTTTATAAAAGATATAATAGGTAAGACATTTTTCTTTCCTTCGAAAAAGATTAAGTCTCCTTTAGGAATAGGAAAACTTATCTTCTGAAAGCATCATGTACACAAAAAGCAATCCTTTAAAAGGATTGCACAAAAGTCTGTTGGGAGGGACATGGTGTTATCTTCTTGGCAACACAATTAATCTCAGCATGCCAAGTTGATAACCAGTCCATTCCTAATAGTATGTCAAAGTCCTTTATAGCAAGGGCAATCAAATTTGCGGGAAAGACGTGCTCACTGATGTATATTTCACAGTTTGGATATATTATCCTATTAGCCAAAATTTTTTCTAAGACTGTATTTACGGTATAAGGTGTGTCTAACATTTTAGATGAAATTTTTGCAGAAGTTACAAACTCAGGCAAGATAAATGAATGTGTAGATCCAGAATCAAATAATACTTGTGCAGATAATCCTGAAATATAGATCGTACCTATAACGATCGAGTCGGATAAGGAGAAAACCCGGGCTTGAGTTTGTGGCCTAGAGTTTGAATCAGACTTCGGTATCATTGGACAATTCTTTACAAAATAGTCTTTTGTTACCACATCTAAAACAAGCTCTGGTACTCTTACGATATTTAAAAGTAGGATGATGACCTCCACAACTTTGACACTTCATACTAGTAATCTGTTGGCATTTCTTCTTCCTTTCTTTTCTTCTTAAAATTTTCCTCATGTCTCTTAACTTGCTCATAACGACGCTTTTTTTCTTTCACGCCACTCCCGATCTTCATTAATATTTTGTTCTGCGATCGCTGCCCTTTGATATAATTTAGCATAATCGTAAATCCTCATAATATTTGTCTGTTTTTGAATATTCTTTCGCAGACCATCCTCAAATCTTTTTGTTTTTTCTCGTGAATCGGCTACTAGATGACGTGCATAATCAGAAAGAGCAGTAAATGCAGCTTCATATTCCATGACAGACATGGAACATTGCTTCAAATGAAAAAGTCACGTAATTTCTTTTCTTTGATAGCAGGAGGAAAATATTATTGAAAAAAATTATCACGAAATCTTTTCCAACGAACAAGTTGAAGAGATTTAAATTCAGTATTGAGTTGGGACTTCCACCATTTACGACCTTCACCGATCAGCATATAAGAAGCAAAACCAATCTCCATTCCTCCGCAGCCAGAGGATCTGGACCTCCCACAAACTAGGGTGGTTTTCCCTTTCGAAAATGTATATACAGTACATCTCTAGAAATCATTGTATTATTCTTCCGATTTTCATTTGTTTGGTTTTGTAGAGAATCAGCTTGAGATTCCATTTTCACCTGGTAAACAATATATGTAAGCACATAAAACTAACACTTTATTTAGGAAATACCATTACATGCCAGAAAAGTAGATTGCAAAATTCTCACAATTGAGTTTGGGTACACTAAAGTTTTGAAGATGAGGCAGGACTTGGTTCAGGATTCTCTTCCGGTTGGGCAAAAGGACTCTTGATGAGAGCCGACGTCTCCTTAGTTTCCTTACGAGGAGTTGGAGTTGCTAGAGTCAACTCGAGATTTGTTGGCTTTGAAAAGCTGCTTGAAGGTTTGGAGATGTTGGGTAACATTTGGTCTGTTTCCATCTGAATTTTTCTTGGTTCTAGCTGCACTGAATCATTTGGTGGCTCATAGTGGCGGAATGCAGACCAGTTATCTCGGTAATAGACTTCCATGGCAACTAAGGCAGTGAGTAGGTGATCCAGTCGAGGAATCACCATCATTGAGGCCTTGATTCTATCCCAATAAGAGGGTAAGGCTGTCAATATACGTTGTTTGGCCTCCTCAGGGGTGATCTTACTTCCTCGGTAGTATCTAACTCATTCGAAAAGGAACCAGAGTTGGTCAAGATTGGCCACCATAGGGATGTTAGGGTTCATCTTAAACTCAATAAGGCGGGTGATTGGGTCTTTCCTGAAATCAAAGGCACAATGTCAATGGGTGAGGTAAAAATGTTAAAGTCAGTCTAAAGTTACTTATAACCTATGCTCTGATACCAACCTGTCACATCCTTATTTTTAAGGACTAATTATCCATAAAATAAGGGAAGACTTACAGTCAGAATCATAAAACAAATTATTAGAAAAAATATCTTTATTCATCTCAAAACAGGGTTACATAAGTTCGAACACTAAGCAGGTCACCCAGAGTAACCTTAGATTAGAAAACTGAAAGGTAAAGCAATTAAACTGGATAAAGGTAAATATCAGTGGGACCATACGGGATATAGGGAAATACCTTTTCTGGGATTTTACAGTCTTCTCCTGGCAATAGATTATTTACCTGAAAAGCAACAGTCAGTCACAAAGACCGAGTAAACGACCTCACCTTACCATAGGCCAGGTGAGGTCTTATAGCTCAATTTAACAATAGATCAGAACATCAGATTAACTTGTAATATCAACTTATCACCTCACAATATTATCATGTTTTATACTTTGCATATTAATATGTATAAATCTTATAATGAAAAAGGATCAGAATCCACAGATATATGTCACCAGTGTGACAATAGAAGTAGCAGTCACGTCACCAGTGTGACAACAGATTTATCAGATACGTCATCAGTGTGACATCAAAATAACAGGATACAGGTATGTCCCCACACGACGCCACGCATCCAAAAGGTGGTTCGTCAACCACCGGGATCCCAACTCATCATATCATCATATATCTCAGAATACATGGGTCCAGTATAACCCAGTATAATATCTTGGCACAAAGCTCAACAGAATATCGACACAAAGCCATACAGAATATGCAGAATACGTAGAATATAACTCAGAATATAATTGATATCATTTTATATATTAGTTATTTTAATTTAATAATCACGATGTCCTAAGTTCAGTGAAAATTGCTTACCTTGATTAGACGCTGTAATAGTTTGCTGGTGATTGATGTGTTCCCTGATTAAGTTCAATGTTAATAATTACTATTGTGCTTAATAATTTAAAATATTGACTTAAGTTACAAAGGCTAAATAGATCAGACAAGCCAAGTAGCTCAAAACTGGTCAATATAGGTCAAACCAGTTAAAATGGATCAGATCAAGTCAACTTGGGTTAAAACTGAGTATTTCAAGTTAATGAGGCAAATGAGTCAAATAGGTTAAATTGGGTCAAACGGGTTAACTCATGTCAAATAGGTTAGCTCGGGTCAAACGGGTTAACTCATGTCAAACGGGTCGACACGGGTCATCTTGGATCAAATAGGTTAACTTGATTTTAAATGGAGAGGCGCACCAAGATGGGCTAACGATGCAGTGGTTGTGAATTCTATCTGAGGGCTTTGAGGCCTATTTATAAGGAGAGATGAACTTATTAGGGCGAGACCGTTGGTAGATAGTAGTTAATGATTGGGAAGATAAATTTAATAAGGCAGGACCGTTGGTGGGTGAGAAGGTGGGAGGAAGGCAGAGAAAATAAATATATATATACTTGTCCGATACTTGTCCGATACTTTTCGATACTTCTAATTAAAGAAAAAAATATTGAAATAGTTGATCTGGCCTACACAATAAAAAATAAAAAATATATTATACATAAAACACAACTTATGCATAGATTCAAATAATAAGATTGAGAGATATCCTGAACTCACACAATTGGGATTGCAAAATATTTAATGCACGCTAGTGTTTCGGCAATAGAAAAAAAAATTTAGTATTCGCAAGCAACTGTATTATTTAGTTTTTCTATATCAACCATACTATCTTTACTTCTATTAGACACCGATCATTTTTTTTTTTACTTTAATCAAGCTTATATTATGAAAACAATAAAACTTTGGTCTTTTTTATTTTATTTATTTATTTAGTTAAGACTCAGAGAGAGGAGAGCATATATCTACTTTAACTAGATGAATTTATGTCATATTATCTATGTTATTTTCAATTATATGTCGTTTGCATAGAGCTAACTAATTTAAATCGGATTTAAATTAAAACTAAAACTAATTTACTGATGTATATTTAAACTCTCATCTCACTTAGATGATCTGTGATAGGTTGAAAGTAATTAAATAAATTTTAAAATATTATTTTAATTTAAAATCTTTTAAACTCAATAGTTGTTGAAGGATATTTTTATTTTTTGTAATTCAATTGTCTATAATATTTTTTTAGTGATATTAATAATGTTTAAAAAATATAATTAATTTGAAAAAAAAAATTAAAAGATATTTTTAAAAATTATAATAAAACATATAAATTATTATAATCTATCATAAATTTATATCTTAAATATGAGAATATGATGTGTTATACATAAATATAATAGTTGTATCCTGACGTATCCATATCTTACTTTTTTAAGTTTGAAGTATCGTCGTATCTGTATCGTATCGTATCCGTATCGCCGTATCGTACTCGTGCTTCATAGTATTGGAGTTGTAATACTGAGTAATATATTCAAAAAATTCTTCTTTTTCACATATTGTAAAAGGTTGTTCGGTTCGTACAACAATCGAACTAAACTGTTTGGGTTGGCTCTATAGTAGTAGGTTAACAAAGTTTTTCATCAAATTTGTGAAATCTAACTAAATGCTTCTCAAATGTATCGGTCCCACCACTCGTACCACCCTGTTTGTATGAGTACTAATTTTTACAAATTCTACAAATAGCAATATACTTGGGTCTCTCTGAGCTACTATTAGGTTTAATTTGTGATTCAAAAAACTCTCATACCTTACTGTGTTTCATTCAAGACTTGTTGGACACTTGAAAATTGAGTTGACGGACCAGTGCTGGTGCCAACATCTCCACTTGCCTCAGGATCATGTTCTGCAGATAGATCAAGATCCGGTTCTGAAGTTTCGTCAAAGTTCTCACCGAGTGGGGGAAGACGATCGAGTTTCGGAACGTAATTCCGATCCTCATTTTGTTGGCGACTTGAAGAAGAAACGCTAGCGAATTTACGTTGGAAAGCCATTAAAATGTGTTTGCAGAATTTTTAAATGAGCAGAAAAATCAAAAAATTGATGAAAATTATAAGAATAATACATCACATAAGTTCTATTATTTATAGAGAGTCCAGCATATATTAAAAGGTCCAAAATGACGACCGTTGCTGAGAACAAAAAATAGTCATTTGATCGTTGCTGGTGACCGACCGTTGCTGGGAACCAAAAACAGTCATTTAACTGTTGCCGGGAACTAGCAACATCAAATGACCATTTTAGTTTAAAAAAAAAAATTTAAATCTGCTACAGCTGGCTTTTTTTAGTTTTTAAACTTTAGCTCATGTTTTAAGTAGACCTGCTTATTGGACCGGTTCTACCCGTACCGGTAAGAACCGGTTCGGTCTAGAATCGGTTGAGCCGGACCGATTCTGGGATGTAGAACTGGACCGGACCGATTCTCCGCTGCCGGAACCGGTTAACCAGTTCCGTTGAACCGGTCCGGTTCGTTGATTTTTTTTAAAAGAAATATATAGTGGGGGCAGCACCCCCACACGGGCGGCGTGTATGGGCGCTGCTGCTTGCTGGAGGGATAATAATTACACCCTCCTGACAAAAGCATAATTTATAATACGTTACTTGTAATATAATGATACCTCACTTTATCTCACAGAATGAGCGATATTGATAACATAATATTCTAAATTATCTCTCTTCCTTTTTCATTCCTGCCCTACACAGGCGCCCCTACACCGAAAGCATGAGTTGTACTGAGTTTCAAGGAGAAATAGAAGTTTACATCAATAATTCTCTCTCTCTACTCCCTCCAAACGTATACATACGATCATGAAAAGTATGAGCCATATAAGCTAAGCTCATGCCCATAAAGATTACATGTATTTATTTGGCGGGATAAGGCAAGTAGAGGTGGAAGAGTGAATTTTATGAGTTATGATAAGTAATTTTAATGAATCATAAAGTTCCTTCACACTATTATAGTTCAAAAGGAGGCGGGAGATATTAACCATAATTAAAGGAGGGCGAGCTATATTCACATGAGATATACCATGAACTTAAAGATATTATAAACATCTCCCACCACCTGTTTTTCAACAAGCGAACACATGAGTTTTAAAGAATGGTGAAAGATATTATATATATAAATATATATATAGAAGTCAAGAGATATAGCACTTAATTTCAAATTATTCCTTCATAGCTCCTCTCCATTATCTAAAACGTGAGCTATAAATCATAAATTTAATAATACTTCCCCACTCCCTAATGCTCCCATTGAGAATGAGTTACAGCACGTGACTTCTAAACTATTATTCTGTCTTTTCGTGTCCCTAAAACACTACAAAAATGTTAAGATATAGCCTGAAGTTCGAAATAGTTAATTCCTAATTAACTCAAATCAATCTAGACATAAAATCAGAAACTTTAAACTCCTATAAGTTAGCCCAAAGTTAATATCAAATCTTGATTTGATTCTTCATTGCAAGTAGCAAACATTGAGACAGGTGATAGCCTCATAAAACCATAGCTCTTGCAGTTTGTATGTGGGCCTTGATAATAAAATTAATAAATCAACAAGACGTATACATATTCATAGCTGAATATCTTGGGATATTCATTTGCAAATAATTTGATGAAAGATAAAGATGAGTCTCAATACTACTGCTATTTACAGTTTATACCAAGAAGGAATATATGGAATATACCATTTTAAGATTTCTTCTTTTTTCCAGCTTTCTTGTTCTTCGCGCTGAACTGAGGACCCCGTTTGAACACTGCCAGGACTTCTATGCTGAATCACATTTTTCAAGATATATTTCATCAGGAAACCTTGAGAAGAGCGCATATCTTCATTACAGACAAGTGGTAATAAAATGCAAGAAAGTAAATCACATCAGAATTTAGGTAGTTCAAAGAGATCCTCCTACATCCATAGGATAGATTCAACTACTTTTGGCTTTTAAATAGCAACAATAAGTTCATTTTCTATAATTAAAAATGGGAAGATGCAAACAAGTGCTGCTGACATAAAATATGGAACTTATGATTGGAAATTATGCTTGAAATTTAAAGTATATTAGATATTTGGATTCTATTGATAAGAATGAACATGGATCCTTTTAGCTCAAGGGAAGCTTCACTTAGACTATATTGCTTAAACAGAATTCAGTCAAAACATGTATTCAGATAGACATAGTAGCATTAGTATGATGCATACAGTGTAGTGTTTGCATTTATGACACAGGGAATGGGATTAAGGCTTGGTTGTTGTTGTTGTTGTATGCGTTAAGTGATTTTTGTTGGGAGAGAGATATTCCCCTTCCTATTGATTTTTTATTTTTGTAGCATCCTTGTAAGAGATGTTCAGTGACTTGCACCTTGATACTTTACTTTAATACTAAATGTCAAAGCCAAGCTTCAAAAAAATTTCATATACTTTATTTCCTATCACACACATTTTTCAAAAATAGCCAAAAATATTTTCCTATTTTTTTTCTAAACACTAAACTCTTGGGAGAGAGGAAAATATTCACATTTGTAATCAGGAGAACATGACCATTGATGATTAAGGAATGAAGACCGGGTGCCATAATCCCGCTCCATTGGTTACAAAACTGTGAACTCCAACCACTTTAGCTAGCTGAAATCAGCCTCCTCCCTCCAAATTTCAAGGCAAATCAAATTTAGTCGGCTTAGTGCTCAAAATAATAAATTATATCCCAAGACATAATAGTTTAGTCCCTAACTTTTGTAAAGTAAAGTTCAAACCTCTATAAATAAAAGGAGAGGAGAAACCCATCCAACCTTTGCGGATTTTTGGGCCAAGGATAAATAGAAAAAGAGAATTATAATAAGATCTTCCACAAAGCTGAAGAATCAAATTTATTGCTTCCAATTCTCAAGTTCCCTTTTCATACTGCCCCTCCCTCCCTCATTCACTTTGCTTCTAAAATGGCGAGGCGAGGTAGACATACTTGTCTAGGCTATCCCTAAGCCGGACTAGGGGATTGAGAAGTTACCCTTCCCTTAGATTTTCCCAAGCCAAGTCCAAAGAGACAAAATGGCAAGGTTAAAGGAGAAGCCTCTTCAACCTACATTGCTTTTAAATTGCAAGGCGAGGTTGACATACTTGTCTAGTCTCTGCCTAAGATGGACTAGGAGATTGAGAAGTTGCCCTTCCCTTTGCTTTTCCCAAGCCAAATCTGGATAAATTTGTAAGGTTAAAGGAGAATCCAAGAGACTTTTTTTTTGCACGAAATTAGATGTTGCTTCTGGCTCATGAATCCATCTAGATCAAGTCCAGGCCAAGTACCAGTCACACCGTCTCCAAGAAAATTGTATAGGTTATATAACATGTGGGTTGCATGTTGAGTTAAAATACTAGGGTATATGATGATGAAATCTGACAATTAAACAAAGTTCCAGAAGGGAAAAAGGAAAAGAGCACTCAGATATGACATGTATAAATTATATATATATATATATATGTGTGTGCATGTGTGAGCTGCTTGAAACTCGAACCTTGCTACATATAGCCTGAACAATTGATTGACATGAATTCAATTTATCTTTATCTCAATGAAAGCTTGCTCAAACACAAAATTGAATCAAAACATGCATTCTTACACACGTGTATGAATTTATAAGCAATTATCTAGTGTATGTAATAGTGACTGAGGGGGTGCATATTTCCAAATTGTGCAAGTCAAATTAATTTTCTTGTTGGGCGAGGAGAGTGGGCTTAGAGATTTTTTACTTCCTATTCTGTTCTTTGGAAATCATTGCTGTATGATTCCTCAAAATGGCCTTCAAAAAAACAAAAACAAAAAAATTATTTTCTACATTTTATTACATGTAAATTGCATGTTGGTAGAAAAGGCACTACATTGGAGTGAAGAGTGAAAATATGGTAGAATTACATCAGATGCTAGAGGCGCTAGACAGCCAAGGGATGGAATGCGACATTTGATGCTAAAGGTAGGGAATTAACAAACTGTTAATAATATGGTTGATTTACTATGGAAGCTATTCATTTATTAAGAAATTTAATAAAGAAATTTAAGGAGATAAAAAAGAGCTATATTTGGTTTTCATTGACTTTAAAATAAAGTCTTAAAAGAAATATTTTAAAGGGTTTTAGAAGAAAAGATGTTTGGTTTGCTTACATTCAAGTTACTAAAGAAAGTTGTTTTAGTTCAGACACAAGGAGAGGTTTGTTTTGGGATTTCCTTATCATAGTTGGTTTACACTAAGACTCAGCTTTAACTTTATATATCTCTTTTCTTTGATTATGGAGGTGTTAACTAAACACATTTAAGAAATTGTGTTTAGGTGTATCTTTTTCTTAGATGTTTTTTTTGATAATACTAAAAATGAGGTCAAAGCAAAACTCGAGTTATGGAAAAATACATTATATCAAAAGTTTATGTGCTACTTATTTTGTGCTTAATAAATTTCTATTTTTATTTTTTTTCATGTTTATTGCGACAAACTAGAGCTAAAAGATTGAAAAATGACTTTAGATATTAGAACTATGAAAATTAAAAACTTTTAACTATTGCTTTTAGGTATTCTACGTTCCTATACAATCTTATAGTTCATATGCATTGTGTGGTGTTCTTCTAGCCCAGTGGGAAAGAAATTTGCCTAGAAACTAGGAGAATCTCAAGTTCAAACCACACTATCACCACAATTTCTATGTGAGGTGGGGTAATTGCGGTGTCAAGGTGTGAAATCAAAAAATTGCATGTTGACTCAAAAATATTATGATACACCATGACAAATTTTAAAGATCGCAATCAATATAAATAAAGTGGCAAAGAAAGCATATCATAATATCCCAAATGCTCCCCACCTAAAAATATTTTTTTTTAAAAAAAAGATTGGCCTATTTTATTTTGAACCAATGTTTATCCTACTGAAGTGGAGTATATGTTCTACCAAATTAAAGTGCAATTATAATTGTGAAACTAAAACAAAGATCGCATGCTTTTAAATGATAATCCAACTTAGAATGTTCATATAGAAGACACTCTAAAAGTACCTTTGGGTCCCTGGGAAAAGGTTGAAAGCATGAGCTTTTTCCAAATGCCAAGCATTGCCAGATATCAAATATCTGCAATCCTACAAGTATAAAGGAAAGTTCAGGACGGGATTAAATAACTATCAAACCAAAACAAGCCACAAGAATTGTACGTTGCAAAAGAAAAATTTAAAAAAATAACTAAAATAAAAAATAAAAGCTAATGGATCAGGATCCATTTGCTTAGGCAACAGAAAAAAGAATGTAGTACCTCCTTAAAGCTATCCCACCCACAACTTATATAGATAAGACATTCAGGCCATACTTGGTCTTTATCCAAATTAATGTTAGTTTTACTTTCCTTGTGAACCGTGGCTTCCCGAGCACGTAAAATCCATGGTCTTTTTTCTTCTTTCTGATTTATAATGCAGCTGGATTCACAGGAGAGAGAGAGAGAGTCAAATGTAGATGATAAAAATCCTGTCACCCTAAGGTGCAAGGGTGATGTATGCAATATTAACTTTATCACATATTACCCTTAACATACAAAGAATCTATGAACAGATAATTTGCTCTATAAAAGTGCAGGTATTCTTCTCATTGTGACAGGTATTCTTCTCATCTATGAAGAGTTAATTTATGCAATGTCACCGTTATATAGCACAGAAGCTATTTATTACATTAAACCTTATGATCTTAGTTTCAATTAGGCTAATATAATAAGGCCAATTCTCAACAGTTAGACTTGGAATCTTTTGAAAAATGGACTATCAAAATATTTACCTCCTATGTGCCTTGGGAACCTTTTGAAAGGAAATCACCCTTAAGGCATCCAGCAAAGATTGGTCCAGTCCTTTTCTAGGGGGGTCCACGATGACAACATCAGACCCCTTGAGCCAGTGAAGAGGATCCTGTAACCAATCCATGCACTTGCAGTACAGTAGAAGCATGTCCGACAGTTACAAGCAAATAATACTATAATAGGAGTGTCTATCATCAAAACATTTGCTAAGAATTCATACGCTTGACGCATCTGTGTTGTGCCAGTGGATGCTGCAATCTACATATTTTGGCAGACGGCTTAACGTCTTCTCAAAAGAGGATTTTGATTCTCTATTTATTTCGACACATCTCACAGACCTGCATAATGATGAAATTCAACATCAAAATCAATATGTTCATTTTGAACTTGTGAATTCCTATATTTCTATACATAAAAGGCTCACAGATACTCTGTTCTTGCCTACATTTCCTTGTAGCAGCTAAAGATAATCCGATTGCACCAGCTCCTGCATACAAATCAACAACAGAGGATCCATACGGGACATATTTTTGCAGCTTCCTCAATAGGGAATTAAAAGCCTGCAGAGAAAGAAGTGAACTAATTCTTTGAGAAAGGTTCACATTTTCATGAAGAATCCCTTGCAATTAAACAAATTTTTGGCAAGACAATCTTAGGCAACAAGACCTTTGAAACAAAAAGAGCATTTTAAACAAATCAAATTAAAAAAGGGGGTGTTAAATTGTAATGACCTAGATACCAGATTATATTCAACTAGCTAGTTTGTCTCAGGCTCTAGCTAAAATAACATCTTATAATTGTAAAACTTGTATAATAAAACCTTGACAAACTTTTGGCCTACAACGATTAACATGAAAAATAACTCTCTTTGCAAATAATGTCTTACTGTTCTTATTATGCTTTATTAATCCTAGTTTTATACATATAGTTTTGGGTGTCAATGGCAGCTTAGTTCATCAATCATCTTTCATAAGCTCTATGGTAAGAATACAGCACCATCGGACAGTCAATTCATCTTTGACAAATTTTACACCCAACATCTGAGATCTCACCAAGTGACATCAATGTGAATAAACAGATGGATCTAGACGGATTTAGCAAACTGATATGATCGATGGATGAGTAACAGAATTGGAAATTTCCTTTCATTTTGATTGTATTATTGTGATCGAGAGTTTTCAAATTTTGGACTGATTTTAATTTACTACATTTCTTTGAAGACTAGTCCTATTTATTATGCTATTATTTATTTTTAATTCTATATTTGAATTTCAAATTGTACTTAGATTTATATAAGGGGCATCAAACTATTATTGTAATTTTTATTCTGAATGAACTAATTTGATGTTGAAGTCAGCATGTGCGTTACATCCTAGTGAAGGGAAATGTTGGAGCCCTAGGTAAAACTTTTCTATGTATATTGAATCAATTTAAGGTATTCTCCGACTCTTCCTCTTTACTCATCGTCCATAGTTACAATTCGAATTTCAAAATCCTTACCATAGTTCATCTATGTGGTGCGTTTAACCAAAGCTCTAACTTATTCCTGTTTATTCGCTGCAATTGTCTGCTTCGCACATCTAGGTCATTGTCCAATTGCCCACATGCATGAAACCCCGCCAAACCCCAAGTTGACCACCAACTCACGACAGTTGTGTTATGACTACCGACCCGTGCATGCGCAAGCCTACCTCACTGATTCTAATCACAATTTGTTGAACCCATCAAAGAGCACCTCCGCCTGTCACTCGCATGACCTACGCGCATGCAACCCACTTTCGCGCCTTCGCAACGCCAACCAACGCGCATGCAACCAACCTCTCCATCGACCAGCGTAGCGGTGCCTAACTCTGATTTCATCCCCTACATAACAACCTCTGCCACTTGTCCTCCAGCATGGAAGCTCTGCCTGCAGCCATCTCATGCTAATCTTTTGACAGTGGCACATTTGTCTTCCTCGTCGCACAAATGCCTTGAGTCAATCATTTGTTATAGCTCAATAGTACTCACAAATCGTTGATTTCAATGAGCCAAACCAAAACACTTATTTTTGATTTCTCTCAAAGGCTAGTCGAGATCCCTGACATTTGGATCACTTGATTTGCTAGCTATGAAGCGCAAATACTTCATAAACCCTAACACATTCGTATCATACTCATATCAGATACTGATATTCTCTGATACTCGAGCGACACGTATCTGGTACACAATCATTTTTTTATTTTAAAAAAAAAATCAATACTTATCTGATATTTGTCTAATACTTCACGAAACTTCACGGTACTTATAACTAAAGAAAAAATATTAAATCCAACCCATATGATAAAGGATAAAAAAAATCTCATATATAAAAGACAACTTATGCTTAGACTCGAAAGTTAACAATTGGAGAGCATCAATGTGATTACAAAAGAGTTTCACATGCACTATAGTTCAAGCGGTAGAAACAAATATATAAATATGTATATGTGCAAACAGCTACTTCCTTTACTTTAGTTTACCATTTTTGCGATCTCAAAGATGCCAGTGACGTCGCTGCATTTACTACCTCTGCCAACATTTTGTCTGCTTCTATTAGATATCGATCACGCTCTTCTCTAGCTCAATCGAGCTCGTACTATCGAAAGTATATGACTTTAGCTATTTTTTACCGAGTTAGAGACAGAGAGGATAACATGCATCTACTTTAATTAGGTTAGAATATCTTAATCCAGGTCATAGCAGTTATACTATTTATCATTTGTATCTCGCTTGTATCGAGCTAATTGATTAAAATCAGATTTAGATTGAAACCAAACCTAACCTACTGAATGTATTTAAACTCTTATCTCACCTAAATATTCTGTAACAAGTTGGAAAGAGATTGAACAAGCATTATAGCATTCTTCTAAATTTAAATTTTTTCTAAAATTAAACAGCTGTTAAAGGATGTATTTATTTTTCAAGATGGATTATTCATAATGTATCTGTAATAGTATTATAAATGTTTAAAAATATAAAATAAAATTAATTAAAAGAAAGTTCAACAAATATTTTCAAAATTCATATCAATAAAGTTTATGTCATTTTGGCCTACCATATGAGCTACATTTTAAATATGATAATATCACACACACGTAAGGCCTGTCTGACAGCGGATTCAGGTTCAAACTAAATAGAATCGGATCCAAAGTTTTAAGCAGTTTAAGATAACTGAAGCAGTTTCAAACATAAATTCTGTTTGGATGAAAAGTAACTTAACTAGTTTTGAATCTATTTTAATTTATTTTTGTTTGCATGAATATTAATTTAAAAACCACTTCACCTCATAATAAAATCTCAAAAATAATAAAAATAAATAAAATTTATAATAAAAGTAAATAAAAATATATTTATTCAAAATTTTATAATTTATTTGAATATTTATTAATTTAAAATTTTCATGAGGATATATATCAAAATTTGAGATATTTAAGATATGTGGTTATGAGTCAAAAGATGATTTGTCATTATTTTTCAAATTTTGAATTTATCAGATTTAATTATTCCTTAATTTTATCCTTGAGAGAAATACTAAATTTATCCCCAGATATGTTTTTCTGAAAATCCGGGAAAAAAGAAAAAGCAATCGGGAGTCTGAAACCGCATTTTCGATGGTTTCGACTTCGTGGCCTCGAAGTCGTTTCACGCTTCTAAAACGGATTCAGATTTATGAGATGAATCAGAATTGTTTGGCTAATTAATTTTATTAAATCGGCTTCGTCCCGCTTGAAACCGCTTGAAACCGCTTGAAACCGCTTGAAGCGGTAAATCAAACAGGCCCAAACATATAACTATCGTATTCTGTCATATTCATATTCTACTTTTTGCAATTCGTTGTATTATTATATTTGTATCGTATTGTATTCGTATTGTCATATCATACTCAAGCTTTATAATTTGCTAGCTGATGTGTTTTTATACATTACTATATGCAATTTTGTTGTTGGGTCAAATTCATGAAGAACACCTTCTATTGTGTACCCTAGCTTTGACAAGTTGAAATAAACATAGATCTCTTTATTCATTAGAATTTAATTGATTAATTTTTAACGGGTTAATAGTAATTAGATTCCTCTAGTTTGATCATATATGTAACTAGGTCTCTCTAGTTTTAAAACTAACCAAATTGGTCAACGTCTAGGTATTTATTATTTTTTATGTGAACTTTTTGTAATTTGTCTTATCAATTTGAATTAAATGTATATTTATTTAGAATTTAAAATTTGAATAATAACTTGGCTGAATTGCTATTGGGAGGTGCGGATGCCCAAACATCGTGTGCAAGGTTAGAGATCTGCAAAAGCGAAGCCTAATAAATTAAATATTGCGAACGATGAACCAAACGTCGTGCACGATGTTAAGTAAAGTGAGCCTCCAAATGCCGCGTGTACAGCTGAGATTCAATGCTGAATCCAGGTGTTAACAATATGTTAAGTAGGTTAGCTATACCCTAAAGAGTTGATTTTGAGCTTAGAATTCAATCGTGCCAAGTGCAATGACCTACATGCCATGTGCAGGAGAATTGAAACTTTAAATGCCATCTGTTTAATGGCATGGCAATGTATAGGAGAAAATATTTAGATTAAAAAAATAAGGAGTATCGTCGGCTGTGCTTTCTTCCCACTTTTTTATTTCTTTTTCTTTCCTTCTCTCTGTTTTGGTCTTTTTAGAGCTGGACAAAAAAGCCAAGTAAAGAGAGAAATTCTGAGGAAGAGGAAGGAATTTCTAAGAAGAGAAATACTGATTGAAAGCTAATTAGAATGCCAAACACTAGGTAGGCAAAGCTCATGCATATAAATTTAAGAATTCAAGCTTTAAATCTAGTATTTTGAGTAAATTAAAATGCATGTTATTATTTGTGGAATGAAATGCTTGGACAATGCATGCAAGGTGAAGTTTGAAGTTGATTTTTTTGAATTCTGAAAGCTTTACAGATATTTTGTTTTGCTGAGATATTTCTTTTAAGATTCAAACTTAGATGAATATACTCTTGTGTTTAAGTACAAAAAATGTTATACCTATTGCTATCATTTTACTTAACGTTGTTGGGCAATATGTTGAGTTGATGACAACAAGAATACCAAATCTAAAGGACTTATTTGAAAGGTGAATTGAATTAAAAAATTTTAAGTGCAACAACTGATTAAGATACAGATTTCTCGTGGTGTACGTGTCTACCCAAATTAAGCATTAATGATTGAGGTGATGGTCGCTGAGAACTATTCACAATATGTTACTGATCTCCAGCCTACTACTAAGGGTATGATTGGTAATGATCTTTTACACTGTGTTATTTTGGGTAGTCACTGAGGACTATTCACAATATGTAACTAATCTTCAGTCTACCACTGCGGGTATGATTGGCAATGATTTTTGACACTGTGCTATCTTGGATGGTCGCTGAGAACTATTCAATTTTGTTTAGGCAGAGTGATGACACACCGAAAAATCAGGGCCAGTTGACGTAAGTAAAAGTTTAAGCTTCGTCTCCGATGTTTCGTAGGAGAATCTCTCCTTTATCTTATCTACTGTTTTATGTATCCTCTTTTCTTTTCTTGCACCTCACCTGGAGGTATTTATAAGCGGGACTAAGAATTATTGTATCCGATGTTATGGGGGATGCTATAGTTTAAGCATCGTGATCGATGTTGAGGAAGGCCGAATTAGCACAATCCAGTAGTATCGTATACGATGTTATAGGGGATGTTATAGTTTAAACACTGTGACCGTGTAGAGAGGCTGAATCAGCGGATCGAGTAGTATCGTATCCGATATTATGCGGGATGCTTAGCTTAAGCATCGTGACCGACGTTGAGAAAGACTGAACCAGCGGGATCGAGGAGTATCGTACCCGATGTAATAGAGGATGTAGTTTAAGCATCGTGAACGATGTTGAGGAAAGCCGAATCAGCGGAATCGATTAGTATCGTATCTGATGCTATGGGGATGCTGTAGCTTAAGCATTATGACTGATGTAGAGAAAAACCGAAACACCGGATTGAGGATTATCGTATCCGATGTTATGGAGAATGCTGTAACTTAAGTATCGTGACCGATGTTGAGAAAAGTCGAACCAGCGGAATCAAAGTCTGAGGTTTACAAAAGTGAAATTTGATTAATGTTTAACTCAATTAATCAAATTATGGTGTATTTGAAAAATGAGTGAAATATGCTTACAATTTAGTTTTGCTGATAATATTATAAAATGATCGGTATGCTTATGTAATTATTATTTAGTGTAAGTTTTTGTCTATTCAGTCATTGGTACGATGGACTAATGTCTTTTTGGCAGGTACTCATTCACCAAGACAAGCACAAGGCAAGGGGAAGGAAATGAATGAGGCTTAGTTGTATTTTCCTGTTTTGTTATTTTATTATGTTGCTCTGAACTTAATATATTTAAATGATCTTTTATATTTAATTAAAAAAAACTGTGATGTGATGTTAGAAGGAAATCATGTACTATGTAATTGTGATGTTCGATTTTATTTGATTAAGGTTCCAATTGTTCTCGTTTCTTTCCTTGCCTTTTCGTCACACCTCCACTGCCATTAGGAGTAGGATGATTTAGGTGGAGGGATGTGACACCTTTGGTATTAATAAAGATACCTAATATAAAATATTTTTTCTAGTTATTAAATTATATTGGACACTATATTTATCTAAATTGTTAATGTAGCTTTTACATTAGCTAAACTAGTCTACTAATCGAAAAAAAGGTCATTCATTGAGTCCCTTTATTAACAATAATAGACCTATTTACACATTACCACAAATTAGAAGGCCAAATTGGTTAATTTAAAAATTAGAGGGACCTAACTGCATATAACCCCAAACTAGAAGGATCCAATTACTATTAACTCTATTTATTTTTAATTATTCCACCTACAATATTGAGAGTTTTGATTATTACATACCAACCCTCTAAAATTATTCTTGTTGAGCTTTATCACTATTTGTTATCTGTACTACTGATCTCTAGAATTAGGTTGCATCTGCATATTGCTCCACATCACCTTAGTTTGATGTAGTTCCCGCAATGGATCAAAACTAACTCGATTAGACCTGCCTAAAAGTCTAAGGAAATTATAACTTCTTGGTGCCTAGCTATTAGAAATTCATTTATACACAACGACATAATCTCTGAAATAGTTGCAAAAAACTTCCTATGAGCTCAATTCCACATTTTTATGTGAAGATTTAGAAATCACAAATTTCTCCTAAAACTCTAGAGTTTCCAACTTGAATGGTGTGCATATAGATAACATATAGCATCCAAATTGTATGTATGGTGGGGATATCATTACACTAGATATTCATTTTGAGTAGACTTTACAATCAATTGTCAAGATCATATACTGTTACATCAATGTGGATGGATCAAAGACTCTGAGCTAATCTAGGCTTACTAAGATTCAAAGCTAATTTTTGAAGATTAGATATAAGTTGATTTTGGAATATTGAAGATTAATCACATATAGGATTAATTACACTTTATTTTTGCATTTAATTGGTACATAATTAACCTTCAAAGAAGTTTGGTTATTTATTTTTAGATGATTTCTTACTGTTATTAATATTTCCAAACCCCAATGCAATGAGGCCTTTATAAAATCCTCCTTGCTGTTGCAGTGAGAGGACTTCGATAAATGAAAAAATTGTGACTAACATCTTGGATAAAGAAAAGAAAGGTCAGCACCTCAGTTTAGAATTCCTAAACCCTATAAGGAGATATATATATAGATATATATACATACATATATATTTAAAAAGACCTTAAGTGCCGCCTCATCATCTTAGCAATCATCCAACCAAAAGCCACCTCCATTAGCTAGCCCTCCTCATCAACATTGGTGCTAGATCCACAAAATAACACCATTCTGCACCTATGTATTATACAACATCCAGGTGCAAATGCATCCGCTAGAGGATCCCATTCGCTTGATCTCCTATACGATAAAAACTATTAATTTGAGAAATCACTATGCGCAAGTCAACATCCAGCTTCATTCTTTCCCGTCCGATATCACTTATTCAAGTAAAGTCTCATGTATATAGCTAGAGGAAGACAATTCTCTAAACTGACAACTCCTTATGAGCTCAAAGATGAAGATTCCACAAGTGTATCGAACGTATTTGAATTAATGAAAGAAGCTTTTCTTTTGAGACAGATTTGAAACAAATTTTTGCCCTAAAGGGATGATCCTCAGGACTTCAAAGTTCCAGTAATCAACAATATCCTATAGGCAAAATCCCCTATAGTTAATTACTCATTTTCTAATAGGAGAATGAAGCTTTTGATCAAGGAGAAACCAGCCCAAACAAAAAGGTGGCATGAATCAGATAAGGGGCAAACACTCCCGTAACATGTGAAGCCCAAGACATTGCATATGTGATGTCAAAAGCAGACCCAAAAAATTGTTTGCTCTTTTTCTCAGATTCTCTAATTTTTGGTAGAATTCTTCAAAGTTATACTAAAGTCAAATTGGAATTATTTGTCCGATTGAGAGATCAAACTATAACTAAAATGATTTACTATTGGAATTAAATTTTGAGAGATTCTATTTTATTTTTGGTTCTTACACGTGATTTTATAGAAAAACAAACAGATTGACCTAATCAAATTCTTATTTACCATCAATTCACTATATTTTAATTTTTAAACCAATTTTCAAAAATAATTCTGCTTATTTGAGATGATTTGCTTATCTAGATTTGCATACTCAATCCCCCTTTTCACGGCATAGCAGTAAAAAATGAATATGGAAGAAAATATGAACTCTAGCCTAGTGCATTGTACAAAAAGACTAAGCACGCATTCTTGTAAGGTACATCTCAGAAGCTTTATGTCACCTGTGAATTTGCCTGGCCAAAGCTAAAAGGATCCAAAGAAATGTCAATCCCTCCAATATGTTCCCAAAAATCTCTTTCTCCAAGCAGATGCCTCCACCTATTTCCAAAGATTATCTGTACGAGTATTGACAAGGACAAACAGTCCAATAAGATCAGTGAATTATATGTCGAGTATCTGAATGTCTTCTAGGTGAAATATAACTGATCAATGAGTAGAAATAGATGGAGATCAAAAACATCAATTTGAATGGCACAGGGTTCTCATCAAAATTAGTGCATGTCAAAAAGTCCTCTAGAAGAATGAGTACCTGGCTATAAAAATTCATAAACAATGCCTTAAAGGGGTCTGACTATTCAGGTCCAGACCATCTTTAAACTTGTTTGGCTTATATACTCCATAGTAGTCTAAAGCACAATTGGTTTCAAATTTAGGTAAGAGTTGCGAGTTAAATACAGAAAGTTTGGTTCACCATAACAATTGAGATCATCATTTTACCTAATTATTTTTATTTGAACCTGTTTACAAAATAAAGATACAAAGACATGGAAGTTCAGCAGCTTACAATTAGGGCTGCTTACTGGATTAGCCCAATCCGGAATCAAATCGGCCCGATCCGATATGAACCGGTCAAAACCCAGAACCCACAATTGGATCAAGGCCATGGTTATTTCAAAATAACAAAGCCTCATGCGGTCTTGTATGTTTCATTATAAAAAAAAAAACAATCTTTTACAATCTATGAATTGGAATGTTATCTAAAATACATTGTGGAATATTTACATCTAATTTATCAATGAATCTTCCAACACACATTAAAGAAAGAGTGTTAAGCTATATATGAAGAATATAAGGGTACTCTTATTCAGCATCTCAAAAATTTACAGTGTAAAATTAGCCAAACCTCTAATATATGAACCAGCATAAATTACATAAGCTACTTGGTTGTTACCTGCCACTAGATTGATGATGAATGGGGTTTACAAAAATGCATATTGACACTCAATCCACTTTATGTCACACACACCGGATCCATTATTTTTAATTATAGTTTGCACATATGAAAGACGTTTTGTATAGACGACAATATTTTGCAAATAACAATCTTGTAGATAGTTATTTGACTCAATCTTTAAAACATTCTAAATGGATATTTATTTCATGTTCGTTGTGCAAGCCACATTTACACTTATGTTGACGGCTTTCTGTCGACCACTTGAATATTGATAAGATCAAGGTTATAGTAAAGTGGATCCATAAAGGAAACATCTTATGTGAATAGAAACAAATTTGTTCACATACAGGCAAAACACCTATCAAATTTCCACTAACAACTGACAACAACAACAACCAAGCCTTAATCCCACTAGGTGGGGTCGGCTACATGAATCCTTTGTTTCCATTACGCTCTATCAGTTACCAAATTCTTATCTAAGTTTAAGTAACTAAGATCACTTCTTATAGTTTCTTGCCATGTCTTTTTTGGTCTCCCTATTCCTCTTTGTACATGGGCAAAATCCAATAGCTCAATTTTTCTAATTGGAGTTTCAATCGGCCTACGATTTAGATGTCCAAACCATCTAAGCCGACTTTCTCTAAGTTTATCCTCAATTAGTGCAACACTAACTTTCTTTCGGATATACTCATTTCTCATTCTATCCTTTCGAGTATATCTACACATCCATCTTAACATCCTCATTTCTGCAATATTTATTTTATTTGTATGTTTCCTCTTTGCAGGCCAGCATTCAGCACTATATATCATCGCTGGTTTTATTACAATTTTATAAAATTTACCCTTAATTCTGGATGGGATTTTTCTATCGCACAACACACCAGAAGTATTTTTTCATTTTACCCATCCTGCTTGAATCTTGCTAATAACGACATTATCTATTTCGCCATCATTTTGTATAATTGATCCAAGGTATCTAAAGCGCTTACTCTTCTTGACAATTTGATCACCAATTGTCACATCTCCAATATAAGTATTTCTTTCTTGACTAAATGTGCACTCCATATATTCAGTTTTTGATCTACTGAGATGAAAACCTTTACATTCTAGAGCATTCCTCTAAAGCTCTAGTTTCGCTTTAGCTCCCTCTTTAGTTTTCTCAATAAGGACAATATCATCTACGAGGAGCATACACCAAGGCACTTCATCTTGGATTCCATTAACAACTGACACAAGGTGAAATTCTTTACAACGTTTGATCGATTCGATTTTGCTTTTGAAGATAGTCACCCCTTTCTATAACTCTGAAACATTGAATGAGAACTATCAGCTTAATGATATAGACTAAATTTTTTTAAGAAAGGTTTATGAGCTCTTATTATTAAGTTTTAAGGAAGCAACGGAACAATTTTCTGGTTGTTACCAATTTCATCGTTTTTTTGCCGTATGCTTTTTAAATGTTCCAAAATATTGTAGAGTTTCAGAATGACCCATCTATTGGTGGTTTTGTTTCATCGAAAAAGAAGTTCAAAAAATATTGAGAGATAATTCCTGCTTCATATTGTACAGCATTATTTCTCGATCCTCACCAAAAAAGGCCCGCATTGGAAACTTTTATGCTAGATATTTTGAATTCTTGGAAAATAATATAGATCGACGGCTGCCTTCACTATTCTCCATGAAATGTTTTCTTTGTATTACAGTCAACAGGTTAAGAATCGAGAATAAGAACAGGTTGTGGTAACAGCTCTCAAATGGAAAAGCGAGATTTTCAGTGTACTAAGGGAAGTAATCCAAAGGCGATTATAGACTTCAACGAGAAAGACCAAAGGAAAGGAAGTAACTATGGCTGTAGTCTCAAAACAACTAAACGAATTGCAATTTTACCGACATCTAAGAGTAAATATAGATGATTTCAACCTCCTAGCCTGGTGGAAGGGAACTGCAAAATAATTTCTAGTTTTATCAACTATGATACGGGACACTCTTGCAACACAAGCTTCAATTTTTGCAACCGAATCAGCATTCTCTCTAATAATAACAGTAACAACAATGAAGCCTTAATCCCACTAGGTGAGATCGACTACATGAATCATTTATTTCTATTGCGTTTTATTCATTAATAAATTCTTATCTAGGTCTAAGTAAGATCACCCCTTATAGTTTCTTGTCATGTCTTTTTTGGTCTCTCTCTGTCTTTCTGTACATGGCAAGATCCAATAACTCGATTTTCCTAACATTGAACTTTAATCGGCCTACGATTTACATGTCTAAACAATCTAAGCCGACTCTCTCTAAATTTATCCTCAATTAGTATACCTCTAACTTTCTCGTAAATATACTCATTTTTCATTCTATCTTTTAGTGTATATCCACACATCTACCTTAGCATCCTTATTCCTGCAATACTTATTTTATTTGTCTGATTTCTCTTTGTAGGCCAGCATTCAGTACCATATATCTTTAAGTGGGAGAATAATTGACAACTACCTAGCTCCTTATTATCTACATCTCTCTACATGCTTACTTGCCTGAAAGATTATTTTAATATGGATAAGCGCAATCAAAAAATAAATCTAGTTGACGAATTCAAAGACAATAGCTCAGAAGATGAAGAATTTGCAAAGTGAGTACATTATAATTTTTCGAAATGATATCTTCATACTTTATTCAACTGTTGTAATTTCAAAACTTGGAATAAAATAATTTTTTACTTAAATTTTTAGGAATTATTTAAAATTGTTTTAATTATATTATAAAAATAAAAAACCACTCAAAACTGGTTGAGAACAGATTCCCAAACAGTTCCCAAACCAGTTCTAGTTCTGGCCTAAGTCGCCAGAACCTTAATAGTTCCACACCTAGGTCCGAAAGCGGTAGCAATTGATTCACCTGTGTGAACCGTTGCTTGGCCTAGAACTGGTTGATTCAGGCCAGAACTTATTTGATCCGAACCAATAAGCAGTCCTACTTACAATATGTAGTTTTTTTTTTTTGATCTTCATACAATATGTAGTTAATAATATGGCTTTAGGTGAATATCATTCAGATCCATAATATGGGTTTAGGTTAGGTTTACAAGTTACTTGTTTAACATACTAATCGGGAACATCATTTTATACAATTACTTCTGTTTGAACAAGTTAGCAAAAGGAGGTACAAAGAAATTAACGTCCAAGCAGTATACAATATTTGATTAATAATATGGCTTTAGGTGAATTTCTAATATAATGATAAAGCAAATGGTCTTACGTTGCTTGTTGATGTCTGAAAGTTAGCCCATATGGAGTGGACTAGATGAACTCGACTTCTTGGCCCACCATGCCTCCATAAGAACTGCAAATAGCCGGACATCTAACACCGTCAACTGAGAAGCTAGAGATGAACTGAAGCCATGCACTGGCAAACTAAATTTCTAAAATGTTTCATATAACGAGTTCACAAGCTTTAATTACTGCACTGAGCAATATACCCCAGCCAAAGCATTGAACTTTTCAGAACTCTCTGAGTTCTCATTTCTGGAATTCCAGACCAGAGAAACTTGTACTTTTCCTGTAAAACGCATTGGATATGTATATATTTTTGACCTTCTACCAACACATTCTGCAGTAATGCAAATCAAGAATTACTACTGACCATTTTGATCTCTCTCTGCAACTGGAAGGGATGTGTTATATGTTGTAACAACAAACTGAAACAATCAAGGTTACACATTATCTCACATCATTCAGCTATATTCGTTTCACATTATGAGCCATATAGTCCCACCTACATGTGTAGCTAATAGGCAGCATTATGCAGAATGAAATAAGCTTCAAAGAATGCCTGTCACTGCCTACGGCCCAATTCACTTATGAACCATATATAAAAAAATCACTAACCTGAACATATCGTAGTTCGCCAGTACCTAGGTCCTCATCATATAGCTGGATATTTAATGCAGAAATGCCTGCAAAAGAGAACATAACATCATGTAGGCATAAAAGTATGCACACCAGGAAAAGAGTCTAGGTAAGCTGATATGTACAAAAAGTGTTGTGCCGATGGCACACCTTGTTTTAGAAGGTCAGTTGCAACATTGATGCTTGGGTGATGTGCTGCACAAGATATTAATGCACTTTATGATACCTACTCATCGAAACAAATTCTATAAAGATATACACGAATATTGGAAAGAATAATATTTATTCCATGCAGAAAATTTCGTCAATTTTATTGACTTCATTCACGCATATGTTTCTTCACCAAAGAGTGATTATCAAAGTTATTTAATCAGCAAAGAACCGAAAGAAATGTACTGCAACTTAAAATCTACACATCCCCTTGCTTCATATAAATGACAATTCATTTAGCTGCAGTAGAACTAGAAAAGTATGCGCATAATTGGAGCCATATTAGAAAACAACAGGACCAAGATAACGGCATCAATTCTAGATAAATAAAAAGGAATGAAGCTATAAATATAAGACTTTAGTTTTTTGTTAATATTGGTGCTTCTTCCATTTGTTATGCGTGAGATTAAAAGGAAAGAACAATTTATAAAGAGAAGGATCAAAGTTATACTACCAACCTCTGCATTGAGGTATATCCACTATATCATGTGTTCCCTCTTTATATAACCCAATTAAAGGCCTTTCTGATGTGCCTCGAACAGCCAACTTTGCTCTACACCTCCATTCCCACTATATCAAAATTCAGAGAATGCAAAATAGTTAGAAAAAATGGATGAAATTCTGGAACAAATACAGAAACTACGAATGTAATATCTCAATAGAAGTATATAAATATAAAATAATAACAATAACAATAGTAAAATATATCCCCTTTGTCTTCAAAATGTATAAATTAAGTCATGGTAATAGCAAATAATGATAATAAAATACCCAATGGAACGAATCAATAGGAGACAAAAAAAAGGTATTTGATTATTAATTGAGTAGATAGTTTCTTTCTCTAATTTTAGAATATTAATAGAAGAAAATTATCCTATATATTATATTTCATATTTGGCTTCTATTATTCATTGCTTAGTATATTTTATTAGTCTTGGTAGATTTGTAATGTTCTGCCTTTTTTCTTATTTAGCAAATATAATGAACTTCCCTTTTTTTATGTAAGGGCTACAATCTATAAATAGGCCCTAATTTCTATGTAACAGTAGCATAATGAATGAACAAAAGATTTTACTTTCACGAATGATCAAAATATTTTCCCTCTAAACCTAGTCTCTCTTCCCATGATATTCAATTTTACAATTAAAAAGAAATTGTGGCATGCATCGGGGCTAGATGCATGTGTCACACATATTAGGGCCAAAAGTGCAGCATGTCTAGTAGCAAGCCATCTGGTGGGAACACGAATCGGCATTGAATCTGACGGTCAGAATGACATCACATTTTGAATCAAATTTAAAATTCAAATTGAGTAAGATTACTTGGAGATTCCTATATTAGTTTTATGCAGATTTAATTTGGTTTGATTTGATTAAGATCAGATTTGAGAGATTTAAAAACTCGTCATAATTGGAACTAATTTTATTTTATTGTAATCATATTTTTAAAATTATTTGGCACTTTATTTTCTATATTTAGCATTGTATTTTTCAATTTTTTAATGGGATCTCTCTATATAAAGAGGTCGCCCAGCATTGTATTAGAAGGTGATTATTGATTAATAAAATTATGTTTGAGTTTTCTCATAGCCTACATCTGAATTAAGTGGTTGATATTCCGATGAAGGAAAAGGTAATAGTAGCCTTAAGTAAGAATCTTTTAATAACTATCCAAATATTTTTTTAAAAAATCTCCTTTCCCTTCTTTATTCTTCTCACTTCCGCTTTTCCACCCGACACCCTCCGCCTGCTAGCCTCTACACTCGACGTCATTTGTCCGGCATCTCTACTCGCTACGCCGCCGCTGCCATGATAAGCACATCGCACAACAGCGACCATCAATGCCTTCTACAAGATTTCTGCCTCCCTCCACCATCAACGAGCAACCCAAGTATACACCACGCAAGCACAGCATGCTAGTTTTTGCTCAGGCGCAAGTACCGCCAAGCGGACAGGCACAAGCTCCCGCGCGTACCGCACACCCACGCATGCTAGGCAAGTGACACGCCATTGTGATCCACACTGACCCGTGTGAGCAACGCTCGTCCGTGTGTGCGCTCGCCCCATCGTTTTGCTCAATCGACTCATCTGTTCTGCTCGACCAACCCATCTGTCCTACCCAGCTAATCTCGCCAACCAGCTCGATCGACCCCGTTGTGCTACTCAACCAATCTTGCTGTTACGCTCGGCCCTCACCTACACAACTTGAACCAGTCAAGCCATGTTGCTCTAACAAAGGTATAATTCTCTCTAAAACCATCTAATTACTAATTCTCAACTCATTCAAAATTATATTGTACAACTATGATTATTTAGCTTGGATCTAATCGTGTGACCATATATTTACTTTGAGCGAAAATTATTATTGATTTATTTGTGAAATATCTAGCCTTAATTCCTGAACTTTAGATCTGATTTGTTGAAATTAAATTGATACCCTAATCTAATTTGATAAGTTATTTTACCAAACGATTCACTTTAATTTTAATTTTAGAATAATTTAATTTGCAAGATTTGTGAATATTGCTTATCATATTATTTATTCATGAATAATCTTGTACTTAATTAAAATAATTTGTCAATTAATTTTGCTAATGATAAATTTAAATATCACTTTCATTTTCTGTCCCACATCACCATCAGTAGATGGTAAAAATAATTATTCAGCATTTGCAATCAAAGACAGAAATCACAGGCTATCTAAATATATAAGGAAGGCCCATATTCATGAGAGTGGATTTTTTAACCTTCAAATTCCAAGAAATTTGAAATATTTTCCCTATTCTATCTCATTGTGCAAAAGGAACCAGTTGGCATGCACAATCTTTACCAAAGAAACCAGTTGGTCAACCAACATGGCCCTCTTGGTTAGTCCAGCTATAACTTCCACGGGCCAAATTAGATAATTTGCTAATTCACATTTCGAGGAAATGATTTCATATTTATAAGTGAGGACAAGAGTAAAGTTTTAGAGAGATATATAAATATGGCTATCAAGGCATGCACAACCTTTTCCAAAGGAACCAGTTTGTCAACAAACTTGGCCTTGTTGGTTAGTCCAGTCAGCTATAACTTCCATAGCCAAATTAGTGAATTTGTTAATCCACATTTTAAGGGAATGATTTCATATTTATAAGTGAGAACAAGAGTAAATATATATATAAAGCAGTGATGAGCGTTTAACATAATCAAAATAGGTTATGCCGTAGAATCTCTAAACCATTGCAAAACTCAAATAAAAATGTGTATGTCTTTCATCCTACCCATAGAATTTTTTTTTATTAAAATCCTACCCATAGAATTACTACCCCCACATTTTTTGGTAATTTACACAATAAAAACGAGTGGATTACCACTGGTTGCTTGTGAAAATTTTGAGAATTTACTGAGCTATCAGGAATGAGGCCTTAGACCGGTGACCAAGCCCACAGCTTTATCACTTAACAATTTCAATTCCAACAGAAAACATAGATGCAATTATTAGTTCTAAGAAAAGAAGCAGTGCCAGAGTGTTTTCACTCTCAACTACTATTTTCATTTACTAGAATAATCCATCAAACTAAAGAGTGAGCATTTCAAATCCACCAAATATCATAACACCGACTTTCACAAAATTCAAAGCATATGTCATAGCAAACACTAAATCGCCTGAAAAAATGTAAAAACAAACTACAGCGCACCAGTTTTCCGCTTTCGAAGATGAAATCAGAAACGCCAAGTTCCCGAAAAAACCTGCTTGCTTCACCTACCACGTGCGGCCGATCCAAATCCCATTCCTGCGAGCACCCCGAGCACCTGGCGTTCAACACAAACAAAAATGGTTAACTTATATGAAAATATGGAATGCTAGGGTCTATAGGATTTCCGCACGTTCGGAAATGTTGGCACTGAAGGGCCACAACGGAGGAAGAGGAAGAAGATGCGGGCTCCAGGTGAAGAATAGGGTCCTCGTGAGAAAAGGAGGGAGAATCTGTGGCAACCACCTTCGCCCGCAAGGCCACCGGCTGGTGTCGGTGGCGGGAAACACACCGCGAGGCGGCCACCGTTGGTGGCAGTAGCAAGAGCGCCATGCCGTGCAGTCGTGAACAGTGTGGACTGTGGACTGGAGATTTCTACAATCGATAGGGTTCGAGCCGATAGCTTGAGCGGTTCATCCGAACCAGCTCCATCTGCGCGCCATCGAGTGTAAAGTTCACAGCATGTCATGCAATGCACCGCTGACCATATATAAGGCTGTTAATTTGGATCGATGATCGAAAATCGATCGAAAATCGAATCGATTTTGAATTGAATCGAAATTGAGTTGATTTAAACGAGCCGACTAACGAGCTAAAATTATGGCTCGGTGTTTTTCTCGAGCCGATTTCGAGCCAGGANTTTTAATTAATAATTATAAGTATTTCGAGCCAGCTCAAAGTGTGATCGAGCTGGCTCGAAGTCAAGCCCATTCGAGCCGAGCCNNTAATATTAATTATAAAATATTGTTAGATATTATGATGTATAATCTATTCATGTAATTAGAGAGATTCGATCAGACGATCATGAATTTATTTATTATTATTTATTTAACTAGACATTTAATGAACAAATTTATTGTACATAATTATATGATAATTTTTATGGTATTATTTTAGGATGTGGTTAAATTGTTTTATGATATTTTTATTTTTATGTTTGTAAAAAATAGCATATATATATAAAAATATAATTT
>JAEMOT010001962.1:51740-99733 GCA_019297695.1 Apostasia ramifera | reverse complement strand
TATGATGTATAATCTATTCATGTAATTAGAGAGATTCGATCAGACGATCATGAATTTATTTATTATTATTTATTTAACTAGACATTTAATGAACAAATTTATTGTNAACTATTCGACTAACGAGTCGATTTCGAGCTGTAAAGATTTCGAGCGAGCCGATCTCGAGCCGGGCTCGAAGTCGGCTCGATAACAGCCTTAACCATATATATATATATATTCTATTTGATTAATTAGATAATTAACAAAATGTAAAAAATATAAAGATATTTTTTAGACAGAAATTAGAGTCCTCTAAAAACCTCTAAAATATAATATAATATTAAGCTCCGAGAAAATTAATAACTTCTAAATTCAAAATGTTTTATAAAGAATTTAAAAAAATTTAAAAAGATGTTTTATTTAATATTATTTTAATATTATGATTATTTAAATTTTATATTTTTAATGATAATTTTATAATTTTTAAAAAATATTTATATATATTATTAAATTAAATAATTATTTTTTAAAATAATATAATATAATATTTTGATGTTATAAAATATATGAATATAAAATAATCTGACAAATAGAACAATTAAACATGCAAAATATAATATTACAAAATTGCTAATTTGAGAAATAAACAAATAATAGAAGTGCAACTCAAAATAATTATTTCCTCCATATTAGTACTAAAACTCTAAAAAAAAATCTAATAAGGAAAACTAAGCAGATAAAATTGTGCAAGCAATGAAATTTAGAAGGTATTTAGTTCGATGTTATTTTGATATTATGTTATATTATTTAGAAAAATAATTATTTGATTCAATAACATCTACAAATAATCTTTTATTAGATTATAAAGTTATTAGTAAAAAAAGACATCTAAATGTCATGACATCTATATTACATAACGTAACACCAAGATAACAACGAACAAAACGTCCCCTTAGTCTCAATCCTGAATATGAGTCAAAGAGTCTATTTGGCCCGAGAATTAAAATCAAAATCCAAATAACACTTAATTAAATAATAATAATAAAAAATAAGTTTTTACGATATCTTACACAAACTTTAATATAAAAAATTTTATTTTATGTTATATGCTCAATTATTTTAAATAAGAATACGCTGGCTTTTACAATTAGATAAATATAGTTATACAATTTCTTTTAATCCTAGTTTTACTAACATTTTAGCAGATTTTCTTTCTCGAGAAAATAGTTCAACAAAATCTTGATAATTATAAGAGGAATTCTTCATACTTGCAGGTTTTATGGATAATTCCTGGAGAGAGCATATTTTATACATAAAGCTAAAATATCAAATTTTAAATAAGTAATATCTTCGTTTAAAGTTTTATTAATAAATATGGTATATTCGCGTTTACACTTTTCATCTCAAGGAGTAGGGAGTTTATTAAAATATATCTGTGCCCAATGATCATACTGGGACACAGGAAGTTTCTAAACATATTTCATATATTTTTGGAAAAATTCTTCAATAAAGCAAATAATTCATCAATGTTGTCTAAAGATCCGCCAGCAAAGAATT
Organism: Apostasia ramifera; assembly: GCA_019297695.1. Lineage (NCBI taxonomy): Eukaryota > Viridiplantae > Streptophyta > Magnoliopsida > Asparagales > Orchidaceae > Apostasia > Apostasia ramifera. Next base: position 98,197 of record JAEMOT010001962.1, on the reverse strand, counting down.
TTAATAAAAATTTACCAAGAAGAACTATAGCATCATCTTTATTTTTTTCTTCTTTAATTTTTTAAAATTGTGAAAAAATTTTAAGCGATTTTAATACCATTGAGGCTGAACCATTGAATTTGGATGTTATCATTTCTAATTATTATTGTGTGGACATATATGCATAAATATTTTTTAATCCTCTTACTAACTGTATTCATTGTGAAATATATTATTTTCTTTCTAAGATCGGAATTTTATTTATATTAATCTTGTTTTTGATATGGTTTATTTTGGAAAAAAAAAAATTCATTTGTATATATATCATCGAATTGATCTTCTTCTTTTGGCTGATAATGTTCATCAGCATATTCATTAAAGTGTTGAAAAGGTGAATTATGATGTGGTTCACCATGAGGTCTTTTACGCGTACTTGGTTCACCTACTTTCATATAGATTTCTTCAACTATTTGTTGATTATTGGGTTCAGTTTCATTATCACTGTTAGAATATATTTCATAGTCTGGTGTATAATTATAAAGATGAAATAATTTTTCTGTCTTTATAGAGTTCTTGAATAGCTATAAGTTTTTCTGACGTTGGATTATTCATGTATTTTTGAATTTTTTTCTTCTAGAATTTGTTTATAGATTAAAAATAAATTATAATAGTCCTCAAGATTTTCACAATCTTCTAATACATTAATATATTTTATTTTTTCTAAATTTTGTTTTTTTATTTATTGGAACATTCATCCAATGATAATATTTTTTCTTATGATCATCATAATTGATATTATCTCTCAGATTAAATGGTTTTTGGTTCCTTAATTCTATATTTTTTAAGTCTTCTTTTATTTCTATTAAATTTATTTGATTTTGAATAGATAGATTATCATATATTTCATTGAACATTTCTATTAATATCTTAAAATTATTTGTTAAATTATTTCTGCTAAGTTATTTTAAATATTTATTTTTTATTTCTATAATAGAACTAGCTGAACTTGTTTCTGGTTTTTCAATAATTTCGGACATAGAAATTTTGACTGAATTTGTACTGTTTTTTGATCATACAGATGACAATTAAAATCTAAAGGTAATAAGCATCTCTATAAACTAATAGTCTTAGAGAAAGGTTTTGGTTGGTACCTAAAACCAGTGTTCTTACCCTACCTTTGCAGGATTGCCAGAACATACACTCTATTAAACAGCATAATCAGCCTTAAGCGGAGGAATAAAAGCATAATTACGGAAGAACGTATGAATTTTACCAAAACACATTCAAACTTCAGTTTTAAAGCATGAACTTAAGGTTTGTTGATTCTAACATGTCATCCAGATCAAAAAACAGATAATAAAATTAAGCGAACATTTTACAGAAACGAAAAATTTTATTGCAGATAATTACTTACAAAGAGCTCCTTGGCTCTGATACCAGTTGAAGCGTGCATAGAGAGAGAGATGAGAGAGATGAGAGAAGAAATGACAGAGAGATGCGAGTAGCCGATTAGCCGATGTCCTCCATAGGTCGGAGGCTCTCGGTTTTATAAAGCGAAAATAGAATCTACATTATTACAAGATGCTTGCATTATTGATTGACATAGACCCAAAGTAACATATTCCTTCTCTGATTGCACGGTAAAGCTTTGATATTGACTTAAAGTAAAGTAGTTTTATATAATTGAAGGCCTGGCTGCTATTATTGCGTCGAGAAATTACAACGAAGTCCCTGATATGATTAGTGCAGAAGATTCTTGCGGCAATTATTCTGAAGTCTTTTCTTAGTCGGACTGGATTGAAACATTATCGGGAGTTTCTGGAGTTGAGGGAAATCCAATTTGTATATCTGCCAATAATTTCTTTGTCTGTGGTCCCCACTGAAAATCCAGTTTTGTATTATCGGCATCAACTTCAGCTAAATATTCTTAAATCATAATTCTGTCATTACTTAAAACTTTATAATTTGTTCGTTCTTGATAGACTGATAACAGTTCTGAAAGATTTAATTTTTGCTCGTAATCCCGAAAATATCCAAAAAATTCTTTTAGAAGTAGTTGTCCTCTAGTTTTTTTTCTTGAGAGTCTCCATATCTGATATGCTGGATAGACAAGATATTGGTCTGGCTCTATAAATATAGATAGAATCTCAAATTTTAAAATTCTTTCATATGAATCTGTGGATGAGATAATTGTCTTGATGATTTGGGGGAGTCCATTCCATTCCTCAAAATTATGTGTATCAATAATAATTTTTCTGACAATTTCCAGTTCGATTGGTTGTTCCATGTGTGGTGTAAATGCCACGAACATCCTTTGTTTTCAATCTAGTAGACTTATTAATGATTCCTTTAATAAATATGACAGAGCTCTATCTTCATAGATGTTATCCAAAATTCTTGTTTGCAGCTCTTTGGGTAATAGAGTCATAACCTTGTTGAGACATGCTTTCCTTTTGGCTTTTTCTATATATGGAGAATTAATATTTGTATGTTTATAAATAATTTTTAGTATAGGATATAATTTATTATATTCTTCAGGATGATATTCCTCGCATTTTCGTAGAAGATATTGAGAAAATTGCTTCTCATTCTGAAGTTTCTGAGTAATATTATAGAGGGTATTTTCAATATAATAGATATGGGATACTATTTTCCGTAGAGTATATATCAATGAAGGATTATGTTGTAATCCTCCAATTAACTTCTAGAGGCTATTTATTATACTATATGTCTTTGGAGCTATTGGTATATCAGATTTATAATTACTATTGCTGCTGACTAATGACGATATTATCTGTTGGTTAAATTTATCAAGAAAGTCTATAGTTATTGTTCCTTCCCTGAAGGATATACTTTTCTGATATACTTTAGGAGATAAAATATTTTTTATTTTATGAGAATGTATAGGAGAAGAGGTATTATTTGTCCTCTGTTGAGGCATATTTGAGTTTAGTAGTTTACCTCTCTAGGAATTATCCATAAAACCTGCAAGTATGAAGAATCCCTCCTATAATTATCAAGATTTTGTTGAACTATTTTCTCGAGAAAGAAAATCTGCTAAAATATTAGTAAAACTAGGATTAAAAGAAATTGTATAATTATATTCATCTAATTGTAAAAGCCAGCATATTATTCTTCGACTATTGTTATCATATTTTTTATTTTTTATATAATGATATAAGTCTTTATTATCAGTTATAATTTAAAATATTCTTCGTAATAACCAAAATTTAAAACTTGTTACAGATTTTAAAATAGCTATAAATTCTTTTTCATATGTTGAATAGTTTATTTCTGGTTTTGTGAATTTACCAGAAGTATATCCAACAAATTCTTTTTTATCAGTAACTAATACTCCTGCCTAATAATAATTACTTGCATCTGTAAAAAGTATTAAGTGATCTTCCTTTGTTGGAATTATCGTTTTAGGTATTTTAGTTATAATTATTTTTAGATATTTAATTTCTTGTATTTCTTTTTCATTGAGTTGTATTTTAATTTTATCAGTTTCTCATCGTGTTATAATTTTTTCAGTGTTCTTTTTAAATTGTCTATTAATGATATTTAATTTTTCTTGAAAATGCTTAGTATATTGACTTAATCGTGGAATAAATTTTTTACTGTAATTTAATATTCCTAAAAAACTTTGTAATTATTTTACAGTTTCAAAGGTGTCCGAAAATTTTTTTATTTTGATTATTATATGTTCTTGTAATGTTATTTTTCCCTGATCTATAATGTTTTCTAAATATTCAATTGTTTGTTTACATAGTTCAATTTTATTTTTTTCTAAAATAATTTTATGTTGGATGAATAAATTTTTTGCTATATCTAAGTGTTCGAGATGTTGTTCATATGTAGATGAATAAACAAGAATATCATCAATATATATAAGTATAAACTGACTATAAGGGGAAAAAATAGAATTCAACTATTTTTAAAATGTTTGAGGTGCCTTTTTTAAACCAAAAGGCATTACAGTCCATTGTAAATATTCAAAGGGAATAGAAAATATAGTTAATTCTTTTGACATGTTATCTTTTATTTTTATTTGTCAAAATACAGATTTAGCATCAAATTTACTAAACCATTTGGCTTCACATATATTTTTTAGTATATTTTCAGTGCTAGGAATATAGAATCCGTCAAATTTAAAATTATCGTTAAGTTTTTTATAATTTATGACCATTCTAACTTTTTCTCTTTTTTTTTTTCAGTATGATTTCTTACCATGAATGCTGGAGAAGAATGAGGTCCAGAGGCGTTTTCTATTAATCCTAAATTTTTTAGGTCTATTAACTGTTTTTTAAATTCTTCTGTGCCCTGCATAGAATATACTACATGTTTTATTCGTTTAATTTTTTTTTGTCCAATGGAGTTAGGGTGCAAAAACGAGGGCTTCTATTGAATAATAATAAAGGGTTATTTGAAAATACTTCTTGTAATAATTCTATATTTTTTAATTTAAATGTTTCAGTTAAAGATAAAATTTTAGGTTTATAATTCAGTCGTATTAATTTTAAATGATTAAAAATTCATGAAATTTTTATTGGTATTTATTGTATTGTGAATATATAATAAGTTGTATGTATTGTTAAAGGTAAGTATTGGTTTGATACATCCATGCTTATAATCATGTCACAAGAGAAATCTTTACATATATATATGTGGAAAAAATAATGATATATAATTATCTTCTGCTTGAGCTAAAAGAGTGATATTTTTAACATATTTTAAAATTTTTATTGTACTATTTATCCCCGTAAATGAAATCTTTTCTTCAAGTTTTTCGGCAAACTTATCTACTCAAAGTTGTTCATTAATAATACTACGTGTTGCTCCTATATCTATAATTGCATAAATATGAAATGGTTTATATCCAGGGAAATTTATTTTAATGCATATTTTATTTAAATGTCGATTCATATCATGTAGATTCATATTCAAGTTCAAGTTTCACTAGTAGAATATTGGTCTGTTACAGCGGTTAAAAACCGCTGTAAAAGACCGCAAACAAATCGCTTTCTATGCGAGTGCTGTAAAAGCTCTAGCCTTTTGACAGAGGTTTTGAACCGCTGTAAAAGAGTAAGCTTTTACAGCGATTATCTTAAACAATCGTTGTAAAAGAGTAGGCTTTTATAGCGGTTGTCTTAAACAACCGCTGTAAAAGAATACACATAGACAGAGCTGCTTTAGACTTTTTTACAGCGGTTGTCTTAAACAACCGCTGTAAATATTTTTTTTTTTTTACAGAAAATTAGTGAATTATGAAATTATTTAAAACCTGCAATACTGCAACATTCTCACTATTAAGGAAGAATCTCAAATCACATTGATGAACATATCAAACAATTAAAACAAAATAAGAATTATGGAATTCAATTATTTTAGGAGGTTCTGATCAGCATTCAAATATAATTCTCAATCAATTAATCAAGGTATAATCAACATTTTAAGAAAGCAATTGAATCAGTTAAACCAGCATTTTAGGAAATCAATTTACCCCCTTTCACACTCACATATACACACAATCAAGAAATTATAAATATTACATCAAATAAAAAATTTTACAACTAAAAATATGCACAATTAAATACATACGTACTGCCTACGCTTCACAGGGAAGTCCGAAAGAACATGCATATAGCTCTAGCTGGCCTGCATTATCAATCACAAAGTTAAAAATCACAAGTATACTAATACTATATATCTAGAGGTTGCATACATACTCAAAATGAACAATAAGAACTATACCTATTTGAAAAATTTGTAAAAAATATAATTAACGATGTACACCTGCATTATCATTGAAAATGTATTAGATTAAAACTTTTTAAAGATTTAGTACATTATAATATATGTACTATTGTCGAATTTATAAATAATATATCATCCCATAAGTGCCACGAATCACATATATATTCAGCAAGTTCTTCACTAACTTGATCTATTTCATTGTCACTATAAGTCACATTATTTCCAAAAAAATGCAAATAAAGAAAATTAATATTAGTTATATTATAGAAAAATAAAATGTTCTAATAAAATAAAATTTCTAAAAAAATATTTATTACATACATCTATTTGGATACTCGTAACTCTCGAATGAATAATCTCTCGTATATAACGAAGGACAAAATATCCACATTGAATGTTATCCTTCTGTCTTGGACACTACTTTAACAATAAAATATTATTCTTTAAGCATAAAGCATTTAAAAATTATATTAGTTAAAACAAAAATTAATTAAAAGCAATACCTTAATTGTGTTCACTTTTACTTTGAGATTTCGCTTATTAAGGCGTTCCATTCCAAGTAAGGCAGTTAACGTCACTGGAATCAGCAATAAACAAGATCGAAGTAGCAAATCAGTGTCTGAAATAAATATCTGTTAGAATTATAAAATAATACTCTATTCTATAAAATACTGTATATATTTAATAAAATAATATTACCTATAAATTCGGTTTTAAATTTCTTTCTCTTCTTATTTCTTCTTTTCTCAGTAATATCTAACTCGATCTCACCTTCATCTTCAATGTGATAATTAGGTATATCGTCAAAATTATCACATACATTCTTACATATGCTTCTTGTGAATACGAATATTTTTTGTGAAGTAATATCGTTGTCATGTTCTTACATCACAAATCTTGGGTTACAAGTTAGAACGACTGACCATTGAGAATTACTAGGATCTTGAACATAAAAAACTTGTTTAGCCTGATTCGCAAGAATAAAACAATCATCTCTATGGTCAATGCGATTGAAGTTAACCAATGTAAAGCCATTTTCATCAACCTTGCTTCCACCATTACTGTCAACCCATGTACATTTGAAAATAGGAAGACGAAAATCAATGTAATCGAGTTCTCATATTTTTTCAATTATACCATAGTAAATCACTCGTATGCGGATTTTTGTCTTTGGCACTTGATATTTGTATTGTTTGAGCTACCAAAGAAACTCTACTATTTTGAGCTACTCGTTTATTGTCATAACTTTTAGTAGAAAATCAATATCCGCTAATATAATATCCATCATACTTAAGGACACAACGATTTGGTGAAAATGATAAATATTTCAATGACTTATCCAACTTAACACCATCAGGTCCTTGTAATAATGTAAAAATATGATTTTCAAACCATTTAATGAACTCTTTGATATGTTTATTCAAATCATCATATAATCTATTTAAAGGACTTAATCTTCTAAAAAAATAAGAAGTTGTCTACTCATGTCAACTCTAACCCAAACTACTTTGCTACCATGCATACAAATCTAACTCATCAAACTAATTAGTAAGTGGTTCAAACTGTAACTTGAATCTAGTCGATCGACTATTGTTAGCTAGGTTGAACTAAGCCCAGAATCTAGTGATATATATAAACACTGAAACATCTGTTAACAGCAATTAAAAGGCTCACTGAACATAAATCAGGCTATTCATTCACTAAGATTAAATGCATGATTCTATTGAAGTCTATGGGAGAGTTCAGAGGAAGTAAAAAGAAGTAGAACAATAATAAAATGAAGAAATAAACTCAAAAAATATCAATATGTTACATGAGGGAACAACACAGTGAGTTTCAAGATTTACCGAAGAAATGAAGTAATCGTCGACGGTGTGGAGTGGTCGGCAAGGAAGGATCAACAGCGAAGTAGAGTCCTCAGTAAGTAGGTAGCTGCACTAGTGCAAAGATCGGAGAACACGAGGGAATGACAGTGAGTTAAAAGATTTACTGAAGAAATGAAGTGACTGTGGGTGGTGTGGAGTCGACAATGAGGTGGAGTCGTCGGCGAGGAACGATGAACAGCGAAGTGGAGTCGTCGGCGAGGAACGATGAACAGCGAAGTGGAGTCGTCGACGAGGAATGATGAACAGCGAAGAGGAGGCCACTCGATCGTCGGCAAGCTATACGCGCGCTAGTGCAAAGAATAGAGAGTGAGACGGACCCGATCGACAGGGCCAGATCTGTTTTTTAGGACAGTTTTTTTACAGCGGTTGACTTAGTCAACCGCTGTAAAAGATCTTTTACAGCGGTTGTTTTAGTCAACCGCTGTAAAAGATCATACTCTTTTACAGCGGTTGTTTCAGGCAACCGCTGTAAAACATCGCGCCATCCTTTTCTAAAGCAGTTGATTTGATCAACCGCTTTGTAATATTCGCTGTATAATGCATATTTTCTTCTAGTGTTTTGTAATAGAAAAAATTATTAAATCAAATAATTTATAGTTCTTTCTGATTCTTATCACAGTATTTTGTTCATTATTTTGTATAATAGCTTTAATTTCTCCAGTATAATCTGATCTAATTATTCCTTCAGTAATAGTCATGTTATTGTTAAAAATCCAACTATTTTTCCCTTTAATCAATCCATAATATCCATTATCAATTTTAGCACTTATATCCGTTCTAATTTTTTACAGTTGTATTTAGTTGTATTAATATATCCTAAAATGAATAAAATACATAACCTATTGCTATTTCTACTAGATATTTAGCATTATATATGCTCTGTTTTAGTAAAGACTATTTTATTACTATGATTAGATAGAACATTTATACTATGTAGCTTGCATTCATTCAATCTTTTAATATTTATTAGTTTTCCCTGAATTTTTAGTTGTATAGTTTCATGATTCATATTTAAAGGATAATATTTTTTTAAGATATCTTGTCCAATTAGCATGTCAAAAGTATTTCTATCATCACTATAGATTATTTCATATTCTAAATTATAGAGATCATTAAATATGTCAATAATCATTAAACTATCTATATTTGCTTTATATTTAAGCTCTTGAATTATTTTATCAAAGGTATAATTTATTTTCTTTTCGGCTATAGATATATCATTTTCTATTAATTTAGCTTTGATATGGGATAAAGACGCACCTGTATCTATTAAAGCTTTTACAGTAATAATTTTTTCTTTGAAACCAATTAAAACTTGTATGATACTCAAATCTAATTTTGTATTATTTATTACTGAAGTACTTGGACTCGTACTAGGACTTCCTTCATATTCATCTTGGTGTAAATCTTTGATTTGCAATCATTTCGTTATATTTATATTATCTAATTGCCTATTATATCCAATAGATAATCTACCTTCTTTGATATATAACTGTTTAATAGGAGGTTTTTCTATTAATTGATATTTTTTTATCTCTTCTATGTTTAGATTTCATTCCGAGGGAAATTGAATATCTTTATTCGTTAATTATTTTGGATAAATTACTTCTAAATATTGTTTATGTAAATCATCTAATCTTATATCAGAAGGTATTGATTTTATTTCTACATTATTAGTTTCAGAAAAGTGTCCCAATAATCTCCATGTAAATGTTAAAGGTTTACTGCCTTTTAACATGAGTATATTATCCAGTTTATAAAATATTATTAAACTTTGATCTAAATTTTTATCTTTTAGGCTTATAGAAAAATTAAGAAATATTTTAAAATTAAGTACTTGATATAATAGATTTGATTGTATAATTCCCATAAATGATTGTTCTGTTGTAATTAATCTATTATCTGAAATTATTAGAGTTATAGGTGAATCTAAACCAGCTCTAAAATTAGCTTTTATAGTTATTTGGATACATCCTAAATGGAGATATTTAATTCGTTCTGTATTTTTTACTTTATTTAATATTTCCTTAATCTTATTTTTAGTTATTATTTATAATTTTGTTATGGCAGTTGGTTCTTCTGAACTATCCGTATTACCTTCAAAATATTCAATAAAATGTACTATCTTCTTTGTTAATTGTAAACGAAATTTTTCTTTATCACATCTTTACTTTTTGTGTTATTTTTTAATTTAATTATTTATTGATATAGATTATTGTCAAAAATAAATTGTTCATTATGATTATCAAATGATGTATTTACTATTTTGTCTACGTGTTCTTCATTATCTATTTCTTCACGCAACAATAACATATAATTTATATCATCATTAGAATTAGTAGAATCTGAATCTGTCTCAGATATATCTAGCTCAGATTCACTATGTATATTTAAATTATCAATATCTTCAATAGATGATATTTCATAATTTATTTCTGATAATGTTTCTAATTTAATTTCAGAAATAATGTCATAATATTCTGTTATCATTTGAAAGTGTGTCTCTTTTATAACTTTAATATCTTTCTTGTAATTATTTGCATAATGCCCAACTTCTCCACATTTGAAATATTTATAAGTTTTTTTATAATCATTTGGTTTACGTCTAAAATATTTATTATGTTTTTTAAGCTTCTGAGGTTTATAGCATAAATGAAAAAGTTTAAAGGGTTTACGGTGAGAAGGTGGTTTGTGGCATTTATGTTTATAAAAGCATTGTTTTTGTTTGTATTTGTGAGGTCCACCACGCTTGCTGCGAGTAGGGAGGATGCCAAATTTATACGTTGTTATATGCTCATTTATTTTAAATAAAATTATAAAATTTATGATGTGAAATAAAGTTAATAATTTTATTAAAAATAATTGAGCATATAAAATATAATAATATTTTTTAAATATATAATAAAAATTTATTTATTATTATTATTTAATCTAATATAATTTTAGTTTTGATTTTAAGTTTTGGAGCTAGAGCTAAACAGTCCAACCTGTCACTCAATATCTCTAACAATTTAATAACGTGCTTTCTGTTTGGTGCGAGGATCAAATCAGAACCAAATTGATACTAATTTAAAAAATAATAATAATAATAGTAAATAAAAATTTTTAATCATTCTACACAAATTTTAATATAAAAAAATATTTTTTTACTTCACATACTCAATAATTTTTAATAAAAATATATACTTTATTTCACATTCTAGACCAAAATATTCGAATCGAGTATTTTAGTCTAGAACGTAAAATAAAATTAATTTTTTTATTAAAAATTATTGAGTATGTGAAGTAAAATATTAATTTTTTTATATTTGAATTTGTGTAGAATGATTAAATTTATTTATTTATTATTATTATTTTTTTTTTTAAATTAGTATTATTTTGATCTTGATTTGATCCTAATTTAGTCCTCGCACCAAACATGGCCTTAATATCTCTTTCAAATAATTTTATGTTCCTCTCGTTTCAAACATGATAATAGAAATAACAAATGCTGAAAAAATTAAATATTTATGATTAAGTTTGATAAGAGAGGGTGGACTTAGTGGCCGATAGAGACAGAAAAGAAATCATAATGAGTAGATAAATCATTGTAAATTAATTTAAATTTATTAAGTTATATATTTATTTTTACCATTTAAATAAAAGATGTTTCATACATTTTATTTAGATTTATTTTCATCATTTAAATAAAACTCTACGCATTATAACTTACTTAAATACAATTTTAATTGCGAGATGAGCTTAATTGGCTCAAATTTAACCCAAAAGTACCCGAAAATAAGAAAGAAAGTCACATATTTGAACCCAATAATTTTATATATTATAAGGATTAATTGTATTGCATCTCCCTTTGGACTCTTGGTTTGGTCCTTTATTTTGTTATACATGTGTTAGAATAGCTTGAGAATAAGGTTTTCACTCAAAAAGGATAATGACTCCGTGGCCCAATGGATAAGGCGCTGGTCTACGGAACCAGAGATTCTGGGTTCGATCCCCAGCGGAGTCGTTTTTGTATATTAAAGTGGCAAAATTTTTTATTAACGAAGTATGTTTCTATTTTTAATTTTCAAAATTCTTTTAATTTGCAACATTAAACTATTTTAATTTTGCAACAATAATAATTATTATCTAATATTAATATTTTATTTTTATTTTTAAATTTGGAAATATCAAATAAGTATAACAACTTATTCATTTTTAATTTTTAGCATTCTAAATCCTTCTATATATATTTCATGCTAATTATTTTTATTCGATTATATTCCTCAGCTGACAATGAAAACTTAATTTTAGAATTAAAATGAAAATCTTAAATATTAATATTTGGATAAATTGCATTTTCTCTAATGTTAATTAACCATCAAAGATATGAAAAGAATGCTAACTGTTCATAGGTTAAATACATTGAAAACAAATATTATTGTTAAAACTAGACTGAGTTGAAAAGAGTTTAATTAAATATTTATTAAAATAACAGTATATACATTGTGGGCCGATTATTGAGTTGAGATTTTAATTTGGTGAAAGAACTTAATTTTAAATTCTAAATAAATTTTAAAAATAACCAAAATAAACTTTAAAATAATATAATTTCAAGTTTGAGAAATACATTTTTAGAAGTTAAAAGATTAAAATTTTAGATTTTACGAAAAATATACAAGAGGTTTAGTAGGGAAAGAATTTTTCTAAATGCAAGAAGTCTCAAAGTTTGAATCAGATCATCATAATTTTCACATGTAAAAAAAAAAATTATAATATTTTAGAAATAAATAAAAAATATTGGTCAAATAAATTTCATAGCACAATATTATAACAAAATACACAACGTAGAATTAGATCTTAATATCTGGAAAACATTCAGCAATAACTTTCATTTTAAACCCTCAATTATTAAAAACTAAATCAGAAATGAAGCGGATACTAAATTGCATCGAAAAGCTTGCAACATACTTTATGCGAAAAAAAAAACATACGAGTTGAACCTGTGATGATTTGAATTCGAGAGAATTTAAATTTTGAATCAAGTACTTATAACTTAAAAGTAAATTTATGTTTGTTTAAGTTGATAATATTTGCGGTTAAGTCTGGTTATTTATTAGGTGTTAAGGAAAAGAGCTATCATCTCATACAATTTATGACACATGGATGAGTTTAATTCAATATCATTACTAGAACAGTGGACCCAAACAAGCAAGAATAACCTATCTGGATTAAAGTTGAACAGTCCATCAGTGCAAACTCATTCAAACAATTGGGCCAAACAGATAACTAGTTAACAAGCTCTTATCTCATCATTGCCTCACTCTATGATGTGACTGTCTCTAAGTGACAAAAGGGTATCTGCTATTAATACCTAGGCTATCAGGCAATGTGGGTAGGTCCTACTATTGTTGGTCATCTAGTTATTACCCCATTAATGAAAATCACCTAATCTACCTCCACTTATTTACTATCTTTATAAATAATCTCATCTATGATGAAAAGGGATTCCAGCCTTAAGAAAAAAGAGCCCCTCTAGCTAACTAAGTATTGTTCACCTACTGTTCATCCAAAGCTCTCAAGCGCTATTTAACTAGCTCTTCTCAGCTACGTTTTTTTTAAGACAAGCAGCAGTTGGCCCCAACTCTTCTCCATTCTTATTAAAGAGAACCTTTTAGGCCTGTTTGGCGTGAGGACCAAAATCAGTACCAAAATAGTATTACTTTAAAAAACAACAATAATAATAATAAATAAATTTTTTTAATCATTCTACACAAAATTCTAATATAAAAAAAAATTTACTTTATATATTCAATAATTTTCAATAAAAATATCAACTTTATTTCACATCCTAAACCAAAATATTTGAATCGAGTATTTTGATTTAGGATGTGAAATAAAGTTAATATTTTTATTAAAAATTATTGAGTATGTGAAGTAAAATAATATTTTTTTATATTAAAATTTGTGTAGAATAATTAAAAATTTTATTTATTATTATTATTGTTATTTTTTAAACTATATTATATTGGTCCTGATTTTGGTCTTCGCACCAAACAAAGTAAGAGAAGCACTCCTTTTCTCTTTTTTTTTTTTTATTCTGAATTCTTTATTTTTCTTATCTAATTAATTTTACCCCTAATTTTTAATTTGGAATTTTCACCAAGGCCAGAGATCAACCGCTGCTCAATGCATAGTTAGTGAGAGAATGGGAATTTTAATTTTGTAAGTGGTGATGTTGTTCATGATATTATCTTGCTTAAATGAAAATTTAAAGAATACAATTTAAGAATAAAATATGAATGTTGACGTAAGAAGGAGTTCCAAGAGATAGCGGTACGCAGAGAACTAAGCCTGACAATTAAGAATAAAAAGCATCCAGAAAAGTACGCAGGAATTTAAGATGATTCAGAGAGGACTTCCCCTACGTCCACTGAAAAGTTAAGCGAGGAAGATTTTATTAAAAACAGAGGAATTTAGTCAAAAGACCAGTACAGGTTGGATTATAGGATGGGTATGCCAAAGAGAGTTCTTCTATTTCTAACTTTCTTGCTGTTATATGTGTCCCCTTGATTTCGTCTCATCCAGAGGTATTTATAAGCAAGTTGTAGTAGAGTTCAGCGAATTCTTCGGAAAGGGATGCTACATTTCTGCTGAATCCATGCCGGTGATCCCAACACTGTCGGCCATCAAAGAAACCGGAAGCAGTGGGTGGAGCATGCAACCTCTTGTTGTTCGAGCCTTATGTGTGGTGGCTGAAGCATGCGACGTCTTGATTTTCGCGACGCGTGGGAATTAAAATTTGTGCTGATAAGGCACTCTGCTAACGACAGCTAGAGCTGACGAAATATTGTATCCGCTGTTGAGAGGATAAGCTTAATCATCGTATCCGATGGAATGAATATTGTTGCACTAATCATCGCGGCCGATGCTTGCGGTAGGCCGAACTAGCGGTTCGAAGCCCAAGGTCTGCAAAAGAGAAAGAATTAATTATTATTGATGATGACAGAGGAGTTATGAGAGGGTAGCCCTGGTTACCGGACCAGACCGGACAGGTTCCAACCGGTTCCGGATCCGGTCCGAAACCGGTTAGGTGGCCTTGGATCTGGTCCGAGTCCGGTCCGGATCCAGATAATTGGGTCAGGTCGGGTCAATCGGGTAAATTAATTAAAAAATATATTTATTTATATATTTTATTAAAAAAATTATATATTTTGTAATATTTCTGACAAAATTAACATAAAAAAAATTCTAAGAAATTTTATTAATATTAACGAAAATATTTACAAATATTTTACATAAAAAATTTATTCGTCGTAATTACAAAGAATTCTTCTCGAGTACTTATCCTCTTCTTCTGAACTATTATCCTTAAATTCGTCCATGAAATTATATTATTAATTTCGTGACTCAGCAGCAAACCAATCCTGTAGGGTTGCAGGAGACAAACTACTTTTGTAATCTCCTACTATTCTTCCTGTGGTGGAAAATGTTGTTTCAGAAGCTACAGTTGAAGCTTGTGCTGCTAGTACATCTCGTGCCAAAGCAGATAAAATGGGATATTATTTTGATGAGCTTTTTCACAATTCTAACAAGCTCATATCATCATCAAATTTCTCCGTGAGATGTAAATAGAATTGCAACTCGTTCAAATTTGTAGGGGCTTGATTCTGTGTTGTCGATTGCTCTCCAACGGTTGCTTTTCCTTTATCTGTAGCAACAGATCTTTTTGCCGCCACCGACCTAAGGACGTTGAAAATGCTGGGCTTTTTCTTTGTTGTTGTTTGTATCTCCACATGTTCCACATTCCTGCTCGCAACCTGCTCACTGTAATAAAGAGAAAATAACTCTTGGAGAGTTGTAAAAACTGATGCTTTTTCGGCATCAGTATTACTCCCCAAGAAATCAGAATATTCCGCATAAAAAGTTTCAATAGCTTCGGTTCCCTGACGAGGATCAAGAATAGCAGCTATTAAATATAAAAGTGAAATTTTTTCTCAATATTTTCTAAATTTTAATTCCATGTCAGCAACAAAAGTTTGTAGAATTGGATCTGATCTAAACTCTAAAAATTTTTGAAACATTTGAAAAATATAAGACAGAAAAATAGATGAAGTTGGATAATAATAACCTGAAAAATTTTCAGTAGATTCCTTAAAAATAGATAATAATTCAAAAAAATCTTTTTTAAAAAAATCAAATCATAAGAATGTAATTGAAGGTCATGATTAAGTGTATATAAATTGTAAAAAGCAGTTAGCAAATCTTCGTACGATAAAAGTGATTCGAACAAACGATGGAGTGAATTCCATCTAGTTTCTACAGGTAATGAAAATTTTACACAATTTACTCTGTCACTTACGCAAACACGTTTCCATTCACGTCTAACATTTGAATTTAAACGAATCTATTTTACAACATGCTTAAATTTATCAATAATTAAATATTCCGAATTAAAAGCACTAGAAACACATAAATTAATTATATGACATGCACACCTAACATAAAAAAGAGAACCATAAAGAGAAAGCCTTAAAAATTACTGTAAAAAATTAACTGCAGAATTATTATTCGAGGCATTATCCAAAGTAATACTAAAAATTTTATTTTCTATACCATAAATTTTATAAACATTGCGAATGTAAGAAAAAATGGTTGAACTCGTATGAGCCTCATCTAATTCATCTAAAGATAATATCCGTTTCTGCATTCCCCACTGTTCATCGATCCAATGACAAATAACAACTAAATAACTTGCGCCACTAATACTAGTCTAAATATCGGATGTTAAACTAACCCTATAACTAATATTACTGAAGTATTCGATAAGAGATTTTCTATATTCATCGTACATTGACATACAGTCTTTTTTAAGTGTATGCCTAGAAATACGGGTATATTGAGGCTGTAAATATTGAATAATATATTCTAAAAATCCCTCTTTTTCACATATAGTAAATGGCTGTTCGGTTCGTACTACAAATCGAACTAAACCTCGATGTGCTTTATCATTTCTAAAAGCCCACAGCATAGATCCACTCTGTGAATTGAGTTGTGTTTGGGTTGGCTCTATAGTAGTAGGTTGACAAATTTTTTCATCAAATTTATGAAATCTAACTAGGTATTTCTTAAATGTACCAGTCCCACCACCGGTTGTATGAATATTGATTTTTACAAATTTTACAAATAGCGACATATTCAGGTCTGTTCGAATTGCTATTCGGTTTAATTTGTAAATCAAAAAAATCTCATACCTTACTGCGTTTCGTCCGAGACTTGTTAGAGATACTTGATGATTGCGTTGACGGGCCAGTGCCAGTGCCAACATCTCCACTTGCCTCAAGATCATGTTTCGCAGATAGATCGAGATCAGGTTCTGAAGTTTCGTCAAAGTTCTCACCGAGTGCAGGAAGATGATCGAGATGCGGAACATACTTCGGATCAACATTCTCTTGGCGACTTGAGGAAGAACCGCCAGAGAATCGACGTTGGGAAGCCATTAAAACGTGTTTGCAGATTTTTTAACAGAGCAGCAGAATAGAAAAAATTGATGAAAATTGTACGAATTATCATAACAAAAATTGTGCTATTTATAGAAAATTCAATACATATTAAAAAGTCTAAAATAACCTTAAAACGGTCATTTTAGAATTTAAAACGGTCATTTGACCGTTTGCAAATTGCAACGGTCAAATGACCGTTCCATAAAATTTTTTTTTTTTTTTTTTTTTATAATATCTGCAGCATTGCTGCCAGCTGCAGATTACATGGGAGCACGAGCGGGCACGGCGCTGCCCCCAAATTTTTTTTTTTAAAAAATGAACTGGACCGGTTCCGGTTCAACGAAACAGGTCCGGTTACGAACCGAATAACCGGTTCTGCTTACGCAGAACCAGTTCGGACTGGTTCTGCAGCCCGAAACTGGTTAGAACCGGTCCTGTTCAACCAGTTCTGGACCGAACCGGTTCTTACTGGACCGGTTCCGGTCCGGTTCCGGGTCGAACCGGTCCAATAAGCAGCCCTATGAGAGGGTCTCTCTGGGTGTCACGTATACGACTGAAATGCAGTGCTTAAACCACGTGTTAACAATTTCATAAAATTTTGATGATGCTATTAGTAGGTCATATTTCTGCTAATTTAATCAATTCAACTTTTAAATTTTTAAATTTATTTATCAACTCACTCATTAAATAACATATTATAAGCAGAAAATTAAATTTAATTGATTTGATTTTATTTTTTAATTTAAACCATTTAATACCATGCTTAACCTTAACAGTTTACATTTAAAATACGTACAACATTAAAATTATTGGCATATTTTTTTTCATCATGTGCTCGACCCTATTAAGTATCACAAATTCACATATCATATATTAGTTGATCGACCAAAAATTTTGCTACAATTGGACTATTATTGCGTACATTTAAAATGTAAACATGTATCTAAATAAGTATTGACTTATATAAAAAAAATAATAAAATAATATATTTTTAAAAAGGATAAATTACACACAGATCTTTGAGTTTAACGCTTATATCGCGCAGGTCCATATTTTTTAAATTATAATATGGATCCCTGAGTTTTAATAAATTATCAAATGGGTTTTTTTTTTAATTATTAAAATTTTTTAAAATTACTGTTTTACTCCTGCCATTCTCTCTCTCTTCCTGATCCAGCGCACCCGCGTGGGCCCTGTGACCGCCGACAGTCCGGTTGCCTCGCATCGTGTCCGCCGGCGGCAGTGCGATCCGCCGGAATGGAAGGAGAGAGAGATTTGCAGGGGTAAAATGATAATTTTAAAAAATTTTAAAAATAAAAAAGACTCATTTGATAATTTATTAAATTCAGAGACCCCGATGTCATAATTTAAAAAATATGAACCTGTGAGATATTAAGCGTTAAACTCAAAAACCTGATTGTAATTTGCCCTTTTTAAAAATATACAAATTACAATACATCTATTTTATTAAAAATAAATCTAACATATTGTTATATTTTGAGCCGATCCGAGTCACGACCGGTCCGGCTCGAGAGTGGTTCCCATCCAACAAAACCCCGTGTCCTCCGCAGGGGAGAGAGAGAGAGAGAGAGAGAGAGAGAGAGAGAGAGATGGCGGTGGTGGCGAAGATCGCACCGTCGATGCTTTCTTCGGATTTCGCAAATCTGGCGTCGGAGGCCGAGCGGATGATCCGTTTCGGCGCGGATTGGCTCCACATGGACATCATGGTAACAATCTGTTAGCCTATCTGCTGCTAAGCTGAGCTTCAGTTCTTATTTGATTTTGAGAGATTTTATCTAACAGATGTTCGAGAAGATGATCTCGACTGTGTTTTTTCGATTAGGTCAAGGATATAGCTATTTCCTTCTTTCTAATCAGTAATGAATGTAGGAAAGAAAAAACAGTTGACCTGGTAGTTCGATTGGGAAGTTTTATAGTTCCTCTTGTTTCTGTTCATCGGATTGTAAAATCTAGTAAAATTTTTCCCTCCGTAAGCTCTTCTGATTATGGATATGAGAAGCTTCTTGTTCTAAACTTCAATCTAAATTGTTTTTCGTATCTGTTTTTGATATTGCTGAAGCAAGCATTTTGTCAACAAATTGAAGTATCATTTGTCGTCTCATAAGCAATTTTCCTTTTATCATCTAAGTGTGTTTTCCTTAGGTGTTACCCAAATAAGCTGATTGTGCTTTGTTTCTAGCGACGAGAACAATTGAGCTCCAGTCGAGCCATGCAGCTCAAGCTCGGCTAATTGTTTTGCTTAAGCTTGGATCATGAGTCGAAATTATTGAGTTTGAGCTAGCAAACAATTTGCTTGAACATTAATCAAGCTAGCTCGGCACCCCCAAAGAATAGAGAATTACTTTGGAACTTGGGTCAGTCAGTCCCACATGCCCGCCTAACACATACCATAACCACTAAGTCGAACATTCCTTTATATAAAAATCATAAACAATTATATAATATAAACAAATTTCATTATTTATATATAATAAAAATCAAGCATAATTAAATCCAAATCGATGTGCTCTAACCATGGTTTGAAGTTGGCTTGATAAAATTATAAGCTATAAATATGTCTAGTGATTCAGCTCGACAAATTCTATTCATGCTGAATTCGAGCTAAATATCGATCCAAATATCAAATTATTATTATTCTTTGAGCCCCTATTTGTTTCTCAAATGTATTGAATTAAATTTTGATAAATTTATAAATGATGCCTTTGGAGATATTAATGTGATCTTATTGTCTTCCATTTGATGTGCAGGACGGGTAAGTGATTTTTCCAACGTTACTCATGTTTATGCTGTAATCCACAATGTCCCAGGTCTAATTTCAGCCTCCCTGCTCTCTTGCTATATAAAGGGAAATGAAAGTTGTGCTTTTAATCTCCTTATTCTGGTATATTGAAAAATATTAGCTTGTTCTTGACTCATGTCTTATATGAGTGACATGAACATGTCCATTGGTTGTTTTGATGTTAAAGAGATGACGAAGAAGCTGAAAGCAGGATTTCATAATTAAACACTTAAAAAAAAAAGATTTCACAGTTGAATATGAATCAATTGCATGCTTTGCATTTTCCATTTTTTCTTCAGTCATGGAGGTTTGACAAGAGGGGTCAGAGTTGGGAGCAAAGTGGTTCGATGAGAGGATCATATTGTTACTTGGATGACTAGTGATAGCACATGAGATGTTATATGTCATTGCACCATGCAAATCTGGCTTCTGAGCCAACATTTAGTTATTATGGTCTTCTTCTTTTTACTGGACACTTTTAATACGGAAAATGATATCTCTGGTTTGATTCTATTTAACTACCCTTGACAAACTAATGACTTCAATTTTTAGTTTTTAATCACCTACCAGCACTTTTTTTGTGCTGGTGTGAGAATATTGGTGGTTGCCATTCTACCTTTGTCATGACATTGTAGCCTTTCTATTGCTTTATTTATGAAAAACTTTCCCAAAGCTTGCTAAAACCCACACTTCTAACTAATATTACAACCACCTACACTGCTGCTTTTTGTTGAAATAACTATATTGTAGTTTGTGTAATTGACATACTTGAATCCTCTAATAAAACTTGTGTTCCCCTTACCTGATAGGCACTTTGTTCCAAATCTAACCATCGGAGCTCCAGTCATTGAAAGTTTGCGGAAGCATACAAAGTACTGTTAATCTGAACTAAACGCTGTTTGAATTTTTCATTTTTAGTTAATCCAGGAAAGTTAACGACTTGTTTAACTCTTAGGGCATATTTGGACTGCCATCTTATGGTCACAAATCCTCTAGATTATGTGGAACCATTAGCTAAAGCTGGTGCTTCAGGCTTTACGTTTCATGTTGAAGTATCCAAAGGTGTATATCACATCTAATTTTCTTTTGAGTTCCAGTCTAATCTTGAAGATGTTAGTCTGTGTTTGGAGTTTTATGCTTTGATTTGATATATTTTCTTGCAATCTTAAAACATATTAGACACCTCTTATTTGTTTTATGCATTTGTTAGTCAGAGCATGTAATCTAATTCTGCTTGTTTACTCCATGCCTTAGAGAATTGGCGAGAACTTGTCCAGAGAATTAAATCAGCTGGCATGCGACCAGGTGTAGCTGTGAAGCCGAGTACACCAATAGAAGAAGTTTACCCATTGGTAAGCCTGCCTTCTCTGATTTTCCTTAGCAATTCCTAGCATTAACAAGCATGTTCTACTTCTGTATGATTGTGAACGAATGTTTAATTCATTTTTTGGTAAATGTCATTTGTGATTATCGACTGAATACTTGTCTGTTAGGTTTCATCAGCTTTTACTCTTGAAATGTATTCTGAAAACTGTTTAAACCATGCAACAAAACAATCTGCTTACTTTTCCTATTAGTCAAGTATAAATGTTCATCGCCATATTTTGCTGGTTCTTTTAAAGTTCTTTGATGCCTTTCTATAGATCCTGATGTATGTGGCGAATGCTAATGTTGAGGCTGCAGGATCCTATTTCAACTGATTTCCTATTGTATCATGATTATCATCTAATGACCTTTAATATTATGATTTAAAGAATACGAAGAAAAGGGAATAGGCCAAATGTAGCATAGGTAACTTAAGTTGGTATTATAAAAGAGGATTTGTAAAATTGAGAATTAGCACCACAATTTGCATTTGATTGAATTAACAAATGAAAGGATACACATTGATCTCAAATATTTTCGATGAGGCTGTTGATGATGTGATGAGCATATTAGTCTTAGTGACTCTTAGTTGTTCCGGAAAAAAAAAGCCCATTTGCTATGGTGTAGGATTAAGGCTGCATGCATTAGCATTAGCTTTCCATAAATCTCAAAGCAATGGAGCTTCGTGGCTCTAGGTACCTTCTATTTTATGTTTATGTAGCTAGGCTAGCAATGAGTCAATTTCAATCACGTTTGAGTTAACTCGAAATCGAATAAAAGTACAAGAATGCAATTCGAAATTGATTTGAAATCAAAATTGTTTGATTTTGAGTCAATTTGATTCAAAATGTTTTGATTTTGAGTCAACTCGAAATCCAATTAGTCAACTTGAAATCAATATTTTTATAAAAAAAAAAGGTAATTGGAAAAGATGAGGTTTATTCATGGTAATTGAACACATGACCTCATCTTTGTGAATCCTAAACCCAACCACCATACCAAATACGTAATCTTTTAACAAAGAAATAAAAAAGTATTTATATATTATCGAGTTGACTCGAACATAATTTCAAACGAGACACTTTTGACTCAAAATTGACTCAAAACTTGATTCAAGTCAAAGATATGACTCAAAAGTTGACTTAAAGCATTCAAATCGATTTCGATTCGAATCAGAAGTTAAGTTAATTTCGATTGAGTTTCGAGTTTCAATTAAAACCCTAAAGTAGCTGTGAGTAGCAATTGCCTAGTTATAACAAATCCTAAGCTGCCTACTTGACTCATACAGGTCAATGATTTTACGTTTGGAATCATTGTTTGGTTCTACCATAGATATGAGTTTCTCGTTTTTATCAATAAAACCTTACAGTTCAATCAATTAAGAGCTTATATCTGATGTGAGTTTTTGCTTTATCTGTGGATTTTGTCTGACTTAGTAAATTTAATTGATGATGGATCTGTTACATGGATAACACATTAAATCATTCAATACATGAATGACTTACATTGCAGTGGCAAAATATTCATATGGCTAGCTAGAAAAGATGTAGAGATTGGAATGAATGAGTGTTCATACTATGGTGGACTGCATAAACAATGACACCATATCAGAGTGATGGTGGCATGATACTTACAGATGGTAAGATTAGGGGGGAATATTTAAGATTGTTGAATGATATTTGGCATAGACTTATAGATACCCTTGTGTATAAATTCTAGGCAATCGAAGTCGTGATGTTAAAGAGATGAAGGAAACAGTACAAATGACTTGTAATATAGTCATTCCACACGAAGTTAACTCTTGCTTGCGGAAGGCTTTGCTTTAAATAGAGCTAAATGGATAAAAGTAATTCACACAGTCACCTCAACTAGTTTGGGATTAAGTATTTACTATTGCTTCTTGTACCAGAGCTGAATGAAGGAAAGGTTAAACTACTAGGAGGAAGCAGAAAGTTGTCTTTCAATTATTTTTTCCTTTGAAACCTTATATTTCAGTTTGTTTATTTTCCACGGGAATTTCATTACTGTAATTCTTTAAGACTTAACACATCTCTTTCTAATGTTTTTCAGGTTGAACATGAAAATCCTGTTGAGATGGTTCTGGTGATGACAGTGGAACCTGGCTTTGGTGGTCAAAAATTCATGCTAGAGATGATGGACAAGGTTCATGCTCTGTCATCTCATTTAAGTGTTTTTAAAATGCTCAATGGCTTAAATGTCTGTTGAGTTTTTCTTCTGTATTTCTTTATACGCTTCATTGAAACACCATGTATTATTTGCTTTTTTTGGAAAGGTTCGAGCATTGAGGAAGAGATTCCCTTCTCTTGATGTGGAGGTAAAAGCAATTCTATTATCACCTATACTGATCAGTTTCAAATGTAATCTATATCCTCTTAATCCTTGTGACTTTGAAATCACATGCATCAATCAACAAAGTAAACTGTTCAATGTGCACATCAACTCGTACGTATTCATATAACCTCCATGTATTCCGCTTGCATTGCATTTAGCTTTACTGGTTTCTTTTGCTTAGCCAGTTCCAAATAGGGATGAGTGATCAAAGTTTGAGTCAAGCCATACACTGCTCAGGCTTATAGCTCAACAAGCATTCAATTTCTAGCTAGCTTGAATCTTAGTCAGCTCAAGCTCCTCAAAGAATTGAGAATTATTTTGGGAAGAAAACTTAAAGTACCTTTACTATGATTCATACAGGCCCGCATAACATATACTGTAGCCACTGAATCACACATACTTGTATAAAAACAATTAACAATTTATTATATAAACAAATATATAAATTGTATTTTGCAATCCGATCTGACCATGTCAAACTCGGCCTGTGGCTCGGCATAACAATCCTAATTCGAGTTCAATTTAAGCTAAATATCAATCTGATTTTCGAGCTATTATCGACCTAGCCAAACCTTCACTTCTAGGTCCAAGCCCAAACGAAGGAAGGTTGAAATAGGTTGGCAATCAGTTTAGACCACATCTTATGATGGATTATTTCATTCTAATTATTGAGGCATTGCCTACTCACTAATGCACATCAAACAGAATTGAATGGTTTGATATTAAAGTTGAATTATTGTTATTATTGTTCACGCAACCTCCTAGCATGAGAAATTATTATGTCCGGACCGCGAACCAGCCTAGCTATTCAGACTTCAATCACCTGCGGATGCGCATGCAAGCAGGTCCACACATGATGGAAAGAGGAAATGGCGTCGTTTGCTCACCATCCCTCTACATAACAGGCCATGTCTACATAAAAGCTACATATGACTATGTAAAGACAATTTTGTTTTTGTTATGTAAGGGTATTTTATGGCTATGTAAGGTCATAAATTGTCTTTATGTATGCTCAATATGCTCTTAACTTAATTCTATTACTAACACCACAACTAACATAACAGAAATGGCCTGCTATGTGGAGGGATGATGAAAAAACAACACTATTTCCTCTTTCTATCGCACTTGGGGCATGCCTACGCAGAAACAGCCATGATGGTGATTGGTGTTGGCAATATGATCGAATGGCTAGCGGCATTCGATCATATTGCTTGTTTTGTACGCTAATCACAATTTTGAAATTAAGAAATATCTCTGGCACTTATCATATTGACATATGTACGCCACAAGTTTGATGTGTTCGTAGAGCATTTCTACTGCAAATGAAGCTGGATATCTCTGTCACCATCATAGATGCTAATTCAAATTTGACTTTACAATGAGAATTCTATGCCAAGAATGTCAACCAGCTACAGTTGGGTGATACTTTTTATCACTACAAGGATAAGTTTGAGCTGGTAAAGTTTAAACCGCCTTAAAATGTTGCTCTTTAAATTCAGTCACAAAGAAACAACTCATTACCCAAGTTTTCCCTCTTGCCGGCAAGGCTAATTTCGGATTCGGCAGCAGGCATGGTAGATCCAGAATTTGATTTAGTAACTCTAAATGGAACAGGATGAATGGTTATGCCGGGTATCCGAAATTTCAGGCATAGCTGAGTGCATGCCATTGATTTTTAGTTGGTTTAAATTTAATATCAATTGGAGAATTTATATGTATGTGGGATTTTATCTTTACAGGTCGATGGTGGGTTGGGTCCTTCAACCATTGAAGCAGCAGCCACTGCTGGTGCAAATTGCATTGTGGCCGGAAGCTCCATTTTTGGGGCCGCAGAGCCAGCGGAAATTATAAAACTACTGAGGAAGAGTGTGGATGGAGCTCAGCAAAGCAGCTAGCATTGTGTTTGAAGTTTGAACACAAAAAAAAAAAAGAAGAAAGTGTTTTGTGTTACTATGAATATATAAAAATAAATGTCTTTCAATATCTCATAGCAATTTGCAAACAGATGCTGAATTATTATGTGATAATGTAAGCGGAGGCCATTTGCTGTGGTGTTCTTAGCACAATTAAATATTTGACACGCTATCAGCTTGTCACTGAGGTTCTGTTTGTTAATAAAAAAAAAAAGAAAATTTAGATAAAATTTTTAGTTATTTTTGAAAAATATGTATAATGTGAAATAAAATAAATTAATTATATTAAAAATTGTGTAGAATATAAAGTAAAGTTGATTGATTTATTATGAATTGTGTTGGATATAAAATAAAATGATTGTTTAATATTAAAATTTATGTGAGATGAAATATAAAATAATTTTTAAAAAAATTTTAAAATAAAATTAAGATTTTAATTATGATTAATTTTAATCATGATTTTTAACCTATTATCAAACAGAGCTCAAAGTAGAATATATACAACACAAGTAATATTAAAGGAGTGTGTAGTTCATTATTATTTTAATATTATATTATATAATTTAAATAATATAATATTTAAATATTATTTTTAATTAATAATTTTATAAAAAAATATTTATAAATATTATTAAATTAAATAATTATTTTTTTAAATAATATAATATAATATTAAAATAATATTGAACCAAATATTTTTTAAATATAACATATTAGCAAGTTGGTTAATTTCTGTTAAAAGATATTTGAAATATTTTATCTGAAGGCATGGATTCTTGAATTATAGTCATTTTAGTACGCATGAATATCACATTTTAAGACAATAATATATTCTTCAAACATATTTAATAATACATTTTAGTGCTGTATGCATACATGTGTACATATATATATATATATATGTATAATATTTTTAGATTTAGTATCTCTTTGTATTTGTATCCAAAGACCTTGAGCTTTCTTTAATAAATTCAAAAGATTTTTTGAAAAAAAAATCTAAAACTTATTGTTTACCCATGGGATCTCTGCTACATTAAAGTTAGGGCTGTTACCGATCCGATTTCGAGCCGAGCTAATACCGGCTCGAAATCCGATTAATCACATTTCGATCGACTTGAAATCGACTCAAGCTCGATTGGGTTCGATTTCGAGCCAGCTCGAGTCGATTCCAATCGACTTCAAGCTGATTTCAATTCATTTTTAAACCGGCACGAAAATGAATCAAATCTCAATTTTTTTTAGAGCCAATCTCGAGCCGGATAAGCTTAACTCGATCCGGCTCGCGATCGGCTCAGTTTATAATATATATATATATATGTATTATAATATAAAATGTATTTTAATTCGAGCCGATTTCGAGCTAGATCGAACCGAGCCTACCCCAGCTCAAAATCGGCTCGAAATTATTACCGAGCCGAACTTTTAGCTCGTTAGTCGGCTCATTTAGATCGACTCAATTTTGATTCGATCTAAAATTGATTCAATTTTCGATCTTCGATCTATATTAACACCCTTAATTAGAGTTGTTCATGTGAACAATGTGGCAAGAAGCTTCAGCTCCTAGGGAGCCTTCCCGAGGTAGCACCTGAGGATAAGTGGAGCGCCGTCCAGTGCCTCCTAAGAGGCCAAGTGTTCCTTAACCAGCACGTTTTTACTGTGATCGAGGTATGGATATTCGCATTGTTAACCTAGGACGATTGCGCCAACCGAGATACATGTGCAGGAATAAGTAGAGGATATCCAAATAAATCATGTTCCCTCCCTCGAGGTATATTTTTTGTCCCTAGCAATCCTACACACTAGGGGCCATATGTCAGTATCACAAGAAGCGTCAGACAATTACGAATTGTCCAGCTCTACTATAAAATTAAAAGAGGACTTCCTTTCCCCCTTTCTTTGGGAGCCTCCCTTTTTCCAAAGCCATGCCAAGGGTCTCTCATGATAATTAGTGAAATTTGTTTCCATAACAAAACACATGTACACAGGAGGATCAGCTCTGAAACGCATTAACTCTGCATCTACTCTCCGCTCCCCTTGCCTCATCATCTCGAACTGATCAAAATCACTATAACTTGTATATGACAAAATTTCTCCATCAACACTTACTAAATTCAACTTTGAGTTTGTATCATTTTTAATTGGCATGAAAGAGAAACTTTATTCTAATAGATTGTAAGACGAATGAAGCTTCAGCACGAAAAGTTGGATCATAGGCCTTGCTGATATAAAAGAGAAAAAAGGAGAAAAAAAAACATGACAAAAAAGTATAAAGAATGATCTTACACACTCAGAACTAAATAAAAATTTGTTAATTAATAAAGCACATTTCATATAATCAACTTCACACAAAAAATTATCAATTTGTCTTAAAAATCAACATTTATATATGAAATGCATACCAGATGAATGTAACCTATGTCATATATATGTGCAAGCAAGAGAGAATGTCATTCAAACAAACAAATATTAATAAACTCAATTAATCAGTAACAGATGCATGTGTAATAGTTCAAATGGTTCAAGATATTAAACTTGGTAACTAACTAAAATCAACACCAAAATTGACTCAAAATTAAATAATTTTTAATTAACTAAGAGCAAACTGTGCTCCAAATCAAAAACTTGAAGCTCAAGTAGAACCAAATTATTCCAACTCACCTTGCTATTAGTCCGGAGTGAGCCTCCATCTAGTAAGAAACAAACTATAGCATTAGCTTCAAGATTCATACAAAATTTTTACCAAAGCAAAAATGGAGCGGTGTCTAATCTCCTGAAGTATGAACTACTTATTAAACATAAACATGAGTTTGGAAGGTCCTAATAAGCAAATTAAAAAACAGGGATCTCGCAGTCACTAGCAAGAACCTAAAACAAGTCAAAACTCATAATAAGGTCTGTTGAAGAGCAGTTTCATACAAAGCAGAAATCTTACAAATTATATATTTGAACTCCAAATCCTAAAATACATATAAACTCTCAAATCCATGCATACACAACAAAATAACTACCTCGGAGATGGGGTCTACACATAATACTAAGGAATGGGAACATACAACAATTTTGAACATGTATTCCAACAGTAAAGTTTCACACAATGATATTTCTACACCAAGCGAATTATAGTACACACTTTTACAGATTATATGGTTGGCATCGATGATAAAAAAAATATATAGCTGGCATTGAACAAGAATTTTTTAATTTTAAGTGAAAAACAACAAGAAATAATATAGTTGGTGCATCAATTTTCATTGGCCAACCTCAGAATAGATAATCAAGATAAATTTACCATCCTTTGCCAATGATTCTTGCTATGATTCTCCCAAGTTCTTCTCCAGCGTCCTCTTGCACATGGTGGCCAGCCTGCAAACCAAGTGAAAGTTTCCAGTTGACCCCATTTGGTAGCCGGCTAATTTTGCCAGAAAGAAAATTTTATTTTTCCTCATTTTTATAAAATAAAAAAAATAATTTTATATCCATCTTGCATACACTCCAATACAAAAAAATAACTTTATTACACGTTCTACACAATATTAAATGCAACCATCAACTTTATTTCACATCCTACAAAACTTTTAAAATAATAAATAAATTTTATTTTCCATCATATATGCATCTCAATGTAGGACAGAGGTTTCCATTCTAAAAGCTAAAATTTCCATTAACCAAACAGATTAATGTCAGTGAGGATCACAAGCTTTAGAAGGTGCACGCAAGTCCCACAATTTCAAAATGTCTCACATAGGCCCTTCATGTAGACATCAACCACGTCTAGGTCCTTAGGTTAATGGGCACATTATAGAGTCACAAAGACTTTAATGCCTCCCTCTCTCCCTCCCTCTTCCCTTCCTATCTAGGGAAGACCTATATACCAATTCAAAAATGTGCATGGGATCCAAATTCAATGAATTTAAAAAGTTGAAACATGAGTCAAATGAGATGCACATCTCAAGGACTTGATTGCCATTTACCCTAACAATTATGTTTCTCCCAAAGTTGAGAAAACAGCAAATTTTTCATCAAAAAAAAAAAAAAATTTGTTTATCTTCTGTAGAGATAATTTTTATAACGTCCCTACCAACTCCCAACTTTTTAAAATGGAAATAATATCATCTAGTAAAGAGCAATCTAGAAACAAAGTACCAGTCAATAGGATCAAAGAATACAAGTAAGAGTAAAATAAAAGTACAGAATATGATGAGAGTGAGGCAAGATTTTAACACATTAGTTTTGCCTTCACACTGTATAAAGTGACCATATGAATTATGTGCAAAAAAAGGTTTACCATTTTTATTAAAAGATAAAAGCCTATGAAGCATGAGTATAATACAATGATATGGATACGATACGATACAGATACAATGATACGACAATTTTAAAAAATAGAATATGAACATGTTAATATACAATTATTATATATGTGTATATAATACGCCACATATTCATATTTAAAGTGTGGCTCTATAGTAAGTCAGAATAATTTTTACACCATATTGATATGAATTTAAAAAATACCTTCTGAAATTTCTTTAAATTAATTACAATTGTTTACAAAACAATCTTGATATCACTAAAAGCAATATTATTGTCAATCCAATTGGAAAAAAATAAAAATATCCTTCAACTATTAAATTTAAAAAAATTTAAATTTAAAATAATATCATAAAGTTTATTTAATTCCTTCCAATCTATCATAAATTATCTAAGTAAGATAATTTAAATATATACGTAAATTATGTTCAATTTCAATTTAAATCTTACTTAAATAAATTATCTTGATGCAAATAAAATACAGTTGATAATAATATAGATGTTGTGACATGAACCAAAATATACTAACCAAATTAAAGTATATACATGCTCTACCCTTCCCGAGTCTTTAACTCAATACAACAACAACAACCAAGCCTTAATCCCACTAGGTGGGGTCGGCTACATAAATCCATTGTTTTCATTGTGCTCTATCAATTAACAAATTCTTATTTAAGTAACTAAGATTACTTCTTATAGTATCTTGCATGTCTTCTTTGGTCTTCCTCTTCCTCTTTGTACATCTGCAAGATCCAATAACTCGATTTTTCTAACTGGAGCTTCAATCGGCCTACAATTTATATATCCAAACCATCTAACCCGACTTTCTCTAAGTTTATCCTCAATTGGTGCAACACCAACTATCTTTCAAATATACTCATTTCACATTCTATACTTTCCTGTATATCCACACATCCACTTTAGCATCTTTATTTTTGTAACATTTATTTTATTTGTATGTTCTCTTTGCAGGCCATTATTCAGCACTATATATCATCGTTGGTCTTACTATAGTTTTATAAAATTTACCTTTAAGTGTGGATGAGATTTTTCTATCGCATAACACACTAGAAGCATTTCTCCATTTTACCCATCCTGCTTGAATCCTGCTAATAACATCATTATCTATTTTACCATCATTTTTAATGGGTGATCCAAGGTATTTAAAGTGCTCACTCTTCTTGACAATTTGATCATCAATTGTCATATCTTTGACTCAATAAACAAACAAAATAAAAAAAGTCAAATTCCTATCCATTTGCAATACGAGTTTAATTAAGGTTACAAAAATGTAATTGATAATCAACAGAAGCAAAGACAAAGTATCGATTAAGGTAGAAAAAAATAACATCACTAACATCTATGAGAGTGAAAAAAGCTAGCTAAACTAGATGATGCAGCAACTTACATATGCCAAGTCTTTTTCTAATGTCGAAATACCAACCTGCGTGAAGCTCTTTGCGATCACAACTAGCAAGCCCAGTGTATTGCTCTCCCTATTTTAAAGTTCAAATTTTTGCATAAGTTGTGCTTTATGTATGATATATCTTTTATTTTTTATTGTGTAGACCAAACCGATTGCTCAAATATTTTTCTCTAATTAAAAATAACAAGAAGTATCGAGAAGTATCGAACAAGTATCAGATTTATAAAAAATAAATTAAAAATTGATATGCCACGTGGCATATCGAATATGTATTAATGGAGTATCGATATTTGATATAAAAATGATATGAATACGTTAAGCATCACGAAGTATCGGTATTTCATAAATGAAAATTTGGCGAAGAACAAAAAAATGTAATGCAACTACAGAGAAAGCACAATAATGAATTTTCTATAGCCATAGATAAATTCTAATTACTGTAGCTCAAATTCGGATGCATGAATGAGTGGTTCTCTTTGGTGGTCAAACTAAGAAGAACTACAGTAGAAATGATCACATAAGAGAAAGGGTTAGAATGGCACATATATATACATAGGAAAGGGATGTTTAAGAAAGGTTAGTTATATCCA
The DNA here is from genome assembly GCA_019297695.1 of Apostasia ramifera. Lineage (NCBI taxonomy): Eukaryota > Viridiplantae > Streptophyta > Magnoliopsida > Asparagales > Orchidaceae > Apostasia > Apostasia ramifera. Next base: position 66,336 of record JAEMOT010001962.1, on the reverse strand, counting down.
TCATTAACTTAAAGATGATCATTGTATGCAAGATTAAGGGGCTCCAAGACCTGGTTGACGTCTTTAATAGCAATGGAACAAATTTGGGTCAAGTTCGTTGAAACCCATATCCGCTTTAAACCCGTTTCTACCCTACCTCACCTCCCTTCTCACCTTAAAGATGATCATTCGTTGAACCACGCCTTACCCAATCAGAGATGCATCGTTTGATTGATGTCTAAGTTTTAAGATGACAAAAATCAATTTCTTTAACAATAACATGTAAATCAATAAATCATACAAAATAAAATTACTAAATAAAATAAAAATGGAATAATGTTTTCTAAAAATGACAAGATTGGAGGGTTTTTTATGATATCATAATTTAAAATTTTTTATTTCTATCTTGAATTAACAATTAGTGCATCAGGGCATGCATACTTATGTATAACTCATTCCTAACACGCCCTGTAAAAGGTTTGGCTCTAAACCCATAACTATCGTGCAGGTTGAATTTTGAGATCTATACCCATCCCATTAGAGATGGGGTGGGTTAAATAGGTATTAGCATAAATTGCCATCAATAATTAAAGAGGGGAAAGAAAAAACTAAAAATGACTTGGGATATGATCAATACACGTGATAGTGAATTACTTCTTCCCAGGTAGATCACTACTTTATACAAAGCTGAATAAAAAAGAGCAATCCATTGAGCTAGCCCCATTTAGTCTTGGGATTTTGATGTGAAGCATCCTTGGTATCGACTTTGACAACAACACCGTAATAGCTCGAGGATGATTTTCATCGCCATCCTATCACATTTGATTTTTGTACCTAGGAGATTAGGTGTTATATTATATTTTATTTATGGGAAAGGGAGAGTTATATTATATATGATGGGCTGGCTGAGTGTGGGGAATTTTTTTGTAATTGGGATTATGGGAGAGAGCACATTGGGATTTTCATTTTGGGTAGATATTGTGAATTAAGCTAGGGCCAACTTAAGCCAACATAAGGCTAAGCTCCCCTCCTCCTTGCTTATTGTCAGACCGCCCACTCCCATTTTCCACCATTGGATCAACTTAGATCCAATAGTGTGGTGAGGATCAATTAATTAGAAGTTAAGGGTGAAGGTCATGCTGGCCACCAGCACCGTGTCGGTTCACACTGCCACCACCGAGCCACCAAGTCACAACAGCCTTGTGGATCGCCAATTGATGTGAAGTTGATCCCCACGATTGGTTCAATGCTGATCACCACCAATTCGCTGCCAAACCCATCATAGATTGTTGGATTTTTGACCTCATCCAGATATCTCTTATGGTTTTATTCTTTGCACCCCTCTCTATAGTTTTTTTACTTGATTTAGCTGTTGTTTGTGTATTTCCCATTCCATCTCATTGGTGGGGATAGCTAAAAGCAAGATTTTGATCATTTTCACATTTTTCTCAATCTTTATACAAGATCATTACAACCATGGCTTATTATTTATTTCATATTTATATAGCTTGATTTGATACAAATCTAAGGTTAGGCCTATCATTTCCTTCACCATAATATCAATTATTTAACTCAAATCTAAATTCCGAAAAAACTCAAATTTTATTTCATTCACTCCACTCTAACTATTATAATGCTTGACAACACCTATTTATAGAGATCCCATGATATAATTTTAAAAATATAATAATAGCAATTAAAAAAAAGTACCAAATATGCCTAAAATAAAAATCCTTCAATTAGCCTAGTTATCCTTTATTCCTAAAAATAAATCCTCCAAAACTCATCTTCTCGTTCATCGGTTCGCCAGTGCCACTCTCCGCCTCACTGGCCTTACATGACTTACACGTGGCCTTGTCATTTGCTTCATCGATTGGACGTACCTTGTGTGCAACTCTACTGTCATCGCCGACTCAGCCTCTTCACCAATCCTCTATGCTCTCCAGCTAGCAAAATCAGGCAGCCCTAACAAGCCCAAGCACACTCGGGAGGTCCTAGCCAGTGCGAGCTCACTCAAGTAAGCCACAACGGGAAATAGCCGGCGCAAGCCTGCCTACCAGCGTCCCTCGAGAGCACGCTAGATTAGCGCGCATAGCCGACCCTATTTTATTGGAAAATTACGTCCCCGCACCTAGAGTGGTACAACCAAGCACCTGATATCTTCTAAGAGTAACCCCACAACAACTAGCTCTTTTTTTATTTGGATTAAGATATAATTCCTTATTAGATCAAAATAATTATTAAATATTCAATTTGAGTAAAAATTATTTAGTTAATTTGATTACTTGTTTGGTTCTAATTGTGTGATCATGACTGTATTTGAGAGATGATTACTAACAGATTTATTTGCAAGATATCTATCTGTAATTTATAAAACCTCAGATATGATCTTTTGAATTTAAAGGCAAGCTCTAATTTAATATGATAAATTCTTATTTATGGAATGATTTGATTGATTTTAATTTAAAATTTGTGGGATTAAAAATCTTATTCACAATATAATTTATTTTAGAAAATAATTTAGAGCTTAATCAAAATAGTTCGTCAATTAATATTGTTGAATTAAATTATAAAACATCACTCGCATTTCCGTCATGCATCACTCTTTCAATTTAGAAAATTACCCTAATTTTCTATTTCATTCCATGAGTTCTATGGTTCTATATTGGACTCGTTCATTTATGGAATGATTAGCCATTGATAGATCCCTTTTCTTATGCAATTTTAAACTTGTTTGATCTAACATCCTAAGGATTTAATGCTTCAACATCTTTTCTTCGGAATTGGACTTTTTTTTTTGAAAAGTGAATTGGACTTTTATCCATCGTTAATTCAAAGATATAGAATTGTGTAAGCATTTATATTTTGTTCATGGATGTGAGAACTTACAAGTTTAGAACTTAATTCCTACTTAAACTTCTACGTGAAACTCTCCAAAGTCATTTGCATGCTATGTGTTTCATGAAATGCTCCAATACATACATAAACATTTGAGTTTAGTTGTTTATTTTGCATCATTTAGCCTGCATAGTAAGTGTTTGTTAAAGCGTCTTAGTGGTCTTTTGTGTTACTTGGTTTCAGACATACCTCTACCATATTAATTTGCATTAGTTAAGCTTTAGAAAACTCATTCCCAAATTATGCTACATCAAATTTAATCCTTTTTTTTTTGTTTCAGCGATAAAGTGTTTCATGAAGACTGCAACTTCTATATCAGTTTCCATTAAATGCAGTAACGAAATGATAACAAATGTGGAGATGACATGCATATCAACTTTCTGGAACAACTAACTCAGAATCCAATTCATTAATTAAAAGATAATTTGCCAAAAAGAAGTAGCTACTAGCTACCAAGGTGCTGAAGCTTACCGTTGGCAGCTTTACTAATTCCAGATTAGAAGCCCTACAGAAGCCTTCAACGTCATCATAGCTCAACCAACGATCTCTCAAACCCCAACAAACTGCAGTCTTAATTTTCCAGGATCTGCCAGATAGTGCTGTCCTCATATACTCAACATAAGGCTGTTACATGCAATTATTACAACAATATAATAATATACTTCTTATAAATTTTACTAGAATAATCAACATAAACATAATCACTAGATAACACCCAATGAGTATTCATTTTAAGTAATCATGATTGATTACTGGCTTTCAAAGCAAATAACATTCTTCAACTACAGAAGCATTCAGAAACTGAGCTTGGTCTAGTGTATCTCGTTGGCATCAGCCCTTTCCTGATATTTTCTAAATGATATATGATCCTTCTTATTTGAAGAATTCAGAATACCAAAACACAGAGACCATATACAAATTTAGCCATTTCTTAAAAGAAGACTATCCTAAAAATGGATGATTTGAAGGATAATGTTAATAGTGTAATTTGAAAAGTCAAAAAGATGACTTAAAAAGTTCATCTTAGCACATTCAAACAACAGCTTTATCACACCAACATGAATTATGTTGACTTCCCTAGAGTTGTCACATAGCGTATATGTACATAATACTAACCATGAAAATTTACCAAGTATCAAGGCCAATAAATAAAGCTAGTTGAGAAGAAAATTAGCAGCCATTGACAGTTGTCTAAATTAAAACGATGAATTTACTGAACACAACGACCCCAAATATTGAAACCAACTAGAATTTTCTACCTAGCAATGGTGGCATATAGGCAAAATCAATTTTTTTATCCATGTGGCACATTGCCCCATAGGAATCCTAACTAGATTCAAACTTTGAGATCATTTATGAGGGCTACAGAGAATTTCTCTTTTTTTATTGTTAAAATAGGAAAGAAGAAATGATTATTTTTAAAATGTAAATTGTAGTTAATGATTTACATCTATGGTGCACAACAGTTAGATAAAATTATTTTGACCAAGGGACAACGAGTTCAATTGAAGACACCTCTCCAATAATGTACAAGAGCTACATGCATCAAGCCTCCCCAGGTCCCGCAACATAGGAGCCACATGCACTAGGAATGCACTTTATTTCAACGAAGTACTTATAAAGCCTTATATGTCAATGAATTCACAGGAAAACGTATACCTTAAGGTCCCTCTTCATGGCTCTGCTTATTGCATTTAGTGCAAAACCTGAAGAACCAGATGTAAGGTACGGCCTTCTGTAGACCATTGCATCTTCCTCGAGCATCTTATATGGACCACAGCTTGCAAGAGCTTTATCACTAGCTCTAAGAGGATCCTAAAGCAGAAAGGCTAGTTACTACTTTTAAGAAGCCCATCATTTCAATTATTAACTAATATTTTCAAGGCCTACAGAAAGACTGATTAAAAAGATAAACTGCATTGCTTCTGACCTGGGAAAATATCTCGCCCAGCAGGAAATTACTAAATATCGAGAGATCTGGCGCCAACTTTGCATGCTTTCCTGTCAGCTTCAACACGTGTAAAGCAGCATTTGTAGGATTGTTGCCAAAAATGACAATAAGAAGTGATACATGAGCAACCGTTTGAACTCAATGGTTTAAAAAGTTTTATTCCGAAGATAGAATAATAAAAACCATAAAACTCCATTCAACTTGGTAAAAGTGCTCCACTATTTTGGATACTTACAGGTGGATTTATTAGTAAAAGATTCCTCAGCTTCTCTTGATGAAAGCTGGCATATTTGACAACCACAGGAGCAAAATATCCCTGAAATATAAATATGTCCACTTCATCATCTACTTCATAGATGAATGAAAGTGGTTACTCCAATTAATCTACAGGGAGAAAGAAATAAGCTTCAAAATACCTGCACAACCAGAGAGAGATTGTCCGCATTGATCTCATCTATAAGAGACTCCAATGACCAAACATATTCTAAGACACATGAAAAAGCTTATAAAGTAGATATGATTGTACTTTTGGTGTACTAAAAAACATTTGTTTCAAAACTACTGTCTAGAGAGAGAAACAAAAAACTATTACCGTCTAGAGTATAGTCAAAGCCATATTTTGGTTGAGGTTTATCTGAGAATCCAAAACCTGGAAAAAGAAGAAATTTGTGTTTGGAAGAAGGTGATACTATAATCTATATAAGAATACAATACATCAAATTAAAAATATGATCAAGACAATGAACCTTCATAAGACACCGACAGGAATCTTTTCATTTCTAACAATTTTGTAAGTGTAAATAGGCAATTATAGCAATTGTCCAAATGGCATTGCCCATCGCATTCCAACGAGAGGACGGAGAATCAAATCCCAAATCGGCTAGTAAGAATTGTTCGAAACCTAAAAACTTACTCGAGACTTGCTTGAATTATGATTGTTGACTCTATTCGAGCCTTTTCAAGTCAAATTTTGAGTCACATAAAAGAAACAAAATATATTTCGAGTCAAGTTCGAGTTAAACTCAACTCGCTCAAAAAGTATTTCCAGTTGACTCAAAATGTATATATATTACATAGATATATTGGTATTTAAAATTTTAAAAAATGATGTTGAGATAAGTGGATAGCAAATCCCCATCCATCCTAAGGTCTTAGGTTTGAATCTTGTTGAGGCCACCTAGGTGTTTGTCATTTCCTCTCAAATAGTTAAAAATTATTTTAATATAAAATAGGTTAAATTACTTATAGGTCCTGATAGCTAATCCATAATTGCATTTTGGTCCAAGATTTTAAAAACTTGCTCATAGTTCACTCTCATTTAAACATTATAAAATTCAAGATCCCTAAAAGTAAATTTAATTACATAAAAGGCCCAAAGAGACAGATTCTGTCATCATCTAAAGAATATTGTGTCAACAGAGTTTTCAACTTTAATGTTTTCCATTTTTACCCACATCTTCCGTCCCCTCACCTCTCCCTTTCTCTCTCTATCTCTTGTTATCTCTCTCCCCCACTCCCTCTCTTATTTCGGGGGCCAAAAGCATGTTCTTAGGATGCCAACCACCCACAACCATCTTCTGCATCTCTCCCCACCCCACTCTCCCTCTCTTTTTGTGCTCAACAGGACACTGACGGCATCTTCGATGTCCACTGCACACAAAAAGAGAGGGAGGAAAGATGGGAGAGAATGAGTGAGAAAATGAAAGAATGAGAGACAAAGAGTAAAGGGAGATTAGGGACAGCTGGTAGCTAGCAGTGACGCTAGCATCAAAAAGAAAGCGAGTGCGAGGGATATGGGGGGAAGAGAGAGAGAGAGAGAAGAGGAGGAGGAGGAAGTTGGGGGACAAATGGTAGTTGCTAGCCGCAGGCATGCTGCTATCCCTGAAACGAGAGGGAGAGAGAAAGATAGAGAAAGAGAAGAGAATAAATAAAAAGACTTAAAGAATGGAACTATAAAAAAATTAAATGATGTGTGAAAAGTAAAATTAAAATTTTTTAGGAATTAAAAGCAAAAAGACCGCTAAGTAATGCTAGATTACTTATAAGGACTTATCAGCAAGTTCTTAAAAATCATGAAATAAAACGTAATTATGGGTTAATTATAAAGAGCTATTAGTAATTTACCCAATAAATAGCATTATAATTATTATTTATTATTAATATAAATAAAAATTATAATTTATTTCGAGCAACTCAAACTTGATTTATTTTGAGTTGAGTCGATTCAAACTCAAGTCAATTCAAGTTCGAGTTAAAAAAATTCAAGCTAAGTTCGAGTTAAGCCAAACTCGTTCAAACTCAACTTGTTAACATCCCCAAGAGTTTTGCACACTTAAAACAATTTCTACACTGAACCCACATAATACATGACATTTATCTCCATTCTACCACCTTCAAGGTTTAATCCAGAATTGCCCACATCCATGTCACAGGTCAAATCATAGTGATTCAATAGCATAATTCCAAAATTTTAACTAGTTAACTAGCCATCTTTCAGAATATTAGTAAGTGGAGTGAAATGTACTAAAGAGAAAAATCAAACACTATAAATTAATTGAGTAGATATCGATCCATATTAAATAATGACAGCTTTTACAAATTATTATTTAAAATGAGGAGAGAGGGAGGGAGGGGTAGAATAAGTGAGGCGAAGAGAGAGAGAGAGAGATTCCCATAAGTATATGGAGAGGTGTACCTAACCAGTCAAAAGCAATGGCATAATAATCTTTGGAAAGTACAGGAAGGACTTTGCGAAATGAATAAGCCTGTTAATTAGAAATTGGGAAATGAAAAACATTAAAAACAAATAATCACAAATAATCATCTAAACGAATGAATTGACAAGAAGCAAAAACTGAAACCTATTAAAGACAAGCTAGATGATTGAAGGCATTCAAACAGTAAAAATCAATAAGTAGACAATTAGTAAAGTAACCAAAAGAGGATGCAGACACTGGCCTGTTTGACCCAGGAACATTTTCTACATAAACTCTAATATAAAAAAATTATTTTATTTTATATACTCAATTATTTTCAATAAATTATCAACTTTATTTCATATTATTAATGAATAAAATATTTTAGTCTAGCATGTAAAATAAAGTTGATAGTTTTATTGAAAATAATTGAGTACATGAAATAAAATAAAATTTTTATATTAAAATTTGTGTAGGATGTAATAAAAATTTATTTATTATCATTATTTTAAAATCTAATATCATTTTGGTTTTGGGCTGGAGCCAAACCGGAGAGAACAAAATAGGACTGATGCACTGTGGGCATGAATAATTTTTGCAATCGTTTCAAAAAAACTTATACATTATTTAGCTTCAAGATCTAGAAAACAGATACAATATGATGCATTGAAAGCATTCGTACATTACATACAGTCAATCATGCGTTGCCATATGACAGCATGGGACCCATTTGCTAACAGTGTCACCCTGGCTGCACTACATGTTGCCGAACAGCAGAGAGATGAGGTGAAAGTAGAGTTCGAGTCTGTCGAATGGGACGAGCTACTGCAGTTCGGCGACTCTATCATTGAGGCAGCTGCTAGTCGCCATCCTTGTCATTGAAGGGGTCTTCGAATAGTCGGAGATGACTTTCTTTTCTGTCTTTACCATTACATCACCACAGGCTCTGTCCGGTTTGGTGTTCGACGATCGGAAGAGCCTCTTGGCTTCTTGGCTTTCTTTTCCAGTTCAGTAACTATGAAAAGGATGCGCCAGCCTTTTTTTGCTTTTGCAGTATTTTTGCCGTAAAGTTGTAATTCGACTTTTTTGTAGTTTTGTTGAAATAAAACTTCTTGAATAAATAAAATATTTTTTAAATTCTCTTGCTCGCCTGTTTGTATGCTCTTGTAGTAGTGTAGTGTCCCACTGAGCGTTGAACTGATGAGTTGTTTGCGAAGTATCATCCAAGCTGGCGTGTGTCGGAAGATTCACAGGATTCAAGGGGTCATGCGCTTCTCGTGTTAGTGTCAGGCGACGGGACAAGCACCATTATGATCCGGAAGCTGTACGTGATGCCTTAGTTTTTGTGGGGTAGGCGTCTGTTGGGATGCCTTGCCCCTTCTATAAAATGAGAGGGCCAGGGTTTCTTGCGGTTGCTCCCTTCTACCGTGCCGTCACTCTGCTCTGCTTCTTCTTTCTCCTCCCTTCTTTGCAACCAAGGATGTCAAGCCCTTGATTGAGGAAAATTCCCTGGGAATGCGAGTCGCAGGGCTGGACTGTGTTCCTTTCGAGAAGGCGAGTAGATTGTTCGTTTGGTAAACTTAATCCCCTAGGAACGCGAGGCGCAAAGCCTGTTCATGTTCTGTATGAGATGGTGAGCTGATCCTTTATTGGAGTCAGGACTAGTTCCGTGGGGATAATGGTGTGGAGCCAGGTCGTATCCTGTTTGAGGAGTTGAGTCAAATTGTAAAAGGCATCATCAAGCTAGTTCTCAGAGGACAGGGGCGCGCGGCCAGGTCGTGTCCTGTTCGAGAAGTCGTAGTCAGTTCTTGTTTTCATTTTGACCAAAGATTCATGTGAAAAGATTTGTTCTTTATCGATATTATGAAATTTGTACAAATCATTAACGGGAAGGTTCCTATTTGTTAGGCGAAGAAGAAGTGCTTGAGCTCGTTGCCGCTCCATGTTTGTGGTAGAAGGATGTTGTCCTTGTCCATGAACTTGTATGTGCTATTGCCGATGGCTTCATGAACAATGAAAGGTGTGATATCCACGAATTTGAGTTGAGGTTTAAAAATTAAAGCTGATTTGGACTTAAAATGAAGAATTTTGGACTTAAAATAAATAATTTTGGACCTATTTATAAGGATATGAAAGTTGGGAGACTAAATTATACTTTTTCTTTAAAAAAATGGATACGAATGGGCTGCCAGCTGCAGCAGCCAGCAGCCCACCGCCTCTCCCATGCCTCTCTCTGCCACGATTTTATGAGAGAGAATAATATTTCTCTCGTTCGCTCTCTGTTTTGCGTCTCGGTACCGCCTGCTTGGGCTGCTGCCGGGCCAAAGAAGAAGGAGAAGAAGAAAAAGAAGAAGAAGGAGAAGGAGGAGGAAGAGGAATAGAAAAGAAAAGCTATATTCTTCATTTTAATACAAATAGGAGTCTGCAACGGTTTGGAAAGAAGGCAAGTATGTGAGTAGAAGAGTGGGGAGAAAGTAAAATCACAATTGCGATAAGATAGCTGATCTCTTCCTTTATTATAAAGTTGAGAAAATTATTAAAGTTGATCCTTATATATTTTAAGACAAGTGAAGCAATAAATCGATGAGACAGAATAAAGTAGAATATATAAATCTCTGCATTTAGTCAATAAGATTATCCAAAATGAATTTTTATTATATCAAAAACCTGAAAATTTCTATGTGACGCATTGTCCTTACAAACTTGATGTTTATTTCTGGAACCAGTGATGTCAATGCTTGAAACTGTTGCAATTTCAACAAAATTTGGACAACCAGCCGCTGGAGCCAATGAAATGGGAGAGGGAAGCACAGAGCATTTCACAGACCGCAGATTAGCCGTTGTTGTTAGAAATGACGGTAAGAAAGCAGATTTGGATAATTCAGGGAAATGGAATGATGAGCAGCTCGTAGGCCACACCGGACCAGGTGCTGCAAACAGTGAGGTGAGTGCTGGAGCAGCAGGAAACTCCACTGAATTTGACAGAGTGGTTTCTACATGTAATATCCTTGTTGTTGTTGATGGTGTTGTGCCTTAGAGAATAGTAATGATGGCAATTTGTACCCATACCTGATTAAAACGCCCTGATCCGCCCCTAATGGGACGGGTATGGGTACTAAAATTTTACCCATGACCCGCGATCCGCAACCCGCCCGCCCCCTTATGAAATGGGGCGGGTTCGGGTATGAATCAACTATACCGGCCCCACCCCGCCCCGTTATGCATATGTTTTTATCAATTCTTATATAGGTTTATATAAAGTCAAATAAAATTCACCATGTGGCTACGATTTTTATTGTTTCAAATAAAGTAGAATAATTCGATTTTCATTAACATTAATAAGGAAATGGGGTGGGGCGGGGCAGGTACGGGTTTGTGAAAACTAGAATAGAGGCGGGGCGAGGTGAGTATGGGTATTTATAAATCCAACCCAAACCCGCCCTGTTGCCATTCCTAGAGAATAGAGAGTCTGCTGACATTGCTGCTCAAACTACAGAAATGCTGAAGAGGATGTTGATTATGATAACAATGGGAGTACGACAGGTGGGTACAATTGGAGCCAATCCTGGATTTATTGCACCAAACAATCTGGCAGAGTTTCCTCAGCAACTATGAGTGCTGAGAAACCCTCAATGCAAAAGTGTCAATACGATAGTTGTTGTCCTATACTACATCTCGAGAGCTAAAAGGGGAAAAATACACCGGAAGCAACACCCTTCTCAGGCACTCAAAGCATCTCAAATTCACTCCTTGGAAGCTTCAGTGGATTTTCAGGCTAGTCATGAGAACTGGGATTACATGAACCTGCTTGGCTCAGGCAACCCTTCTTCCTCTCAGTCCCAAACTATATTAAAATCAACTTCGATGGCTTGGTCAAGGCAAACGAACTAGTGGGTATAGCAGCTATTACAAGAAACTAAAAGGGCGACCTTTTCACGGTTGGCATAAAGATTGCAGAGAGGTGCTTCGGAGGAATCAAGCTTCGCAAAGTACTGGTCAGATCATGCAAATGGATTTGGCAGTAAGGCGATGTTCCTCTACCACTGATGCGAACATTCACCAAGTTGTTAGAAGTGACGTTCTCTTAGCCCATTTTCTAATATTGCTAATGTTTGGCTTTCCTTAAGAGTTACTCATGCATACAGAAACACCAACAAGGCAGCTAAACTATATTTCTTCTTTAGCTTACATAGATAATGTTTTATGGGTAGAAAGAATGTACCCCTCACCTGACTATTGCACAATCATCCTTCAGGATTGTTCTTTTTGCACTTGAATCCTCCTTGAGGATTTTTCTTTGTGCACTTGACTTTTAGAAGAGAAATTATAAGCTTTGACTAAGTTTCAAAAAAAAAAACAACAAAAGGCCATTTGGTTAAATTTACAATTATTAATATAATACTTCTGCACATTTATTGAAGAGTGTCAATCAATCGAGGAAAAACTAAGTTGCAACGGCATCCTTGTAAAATTAACATTGGATAATTTTTATTTAATTTAACACCTGTATTATAAGCAATACTAATAAATGATAAGGGAATAATTGGTTCAAGATTTTCCCATTGAAACGTACAATAAAAGAAAAAAGTTGCATGCCAAAACAATAACCCCCCAAAAGTAAAACAATTTGAATAAAGACATTGTCCATAATAACATTTTCATAACCTTTTTCACAACCAACTACTCTAGCCATTAAAAATTGCATCTGTTAAGACATTGGAAAAAATTCTTGGCATAACACAGATTAGAAGCACATGATTTGCACTTAGAAAGCAGTTGATAAGCAAAAGCAATATAACAAATGCATAACTAACAATATAAAAAACTTCATACCTGAGAAGGGAAACCATGAATTAAGAGGATCACGGGGCTCGAGGCATTTCCAGCTTCAACACAAAACCACCTAATATTAACACAAAACGAGAGCCAAATTATAGCTTACACGCTTGCAAAAAATATAACCAAATGATGTAGCCTATGCATTAATTATACCAGAATTCAATTCTTGTAGGTTTCTTGCATACAGTTCGAACAAAGCTGATAACCCTGTAGCCACAGAGCACAGGATTCACCTGAAAACATCATCGGAGATTTGTGAACCACCGCCCATTGTGAGACCAAATATTGGATCTTTTGCTTTCCCTTTGCTGCAATATACAGGGTGGTGGGCTTGAACCTATAATATCAAAATTTCTGCCAATAAAACAGGTAAAGAGAAAAAAAAACACACAAAATAAACACTTTCAGCATCATTGCAATTGATGAAAAATAAGAAGTAAACAGAGTGCATTTATATTCAAATTCAAGATAGAAAACACAATTTTTCCCAGAAATACTAATTTTTCTTGCAAGACATCTACTTGTACGGATGTGTGTGGGATGCATACGTGCCAGAATAGTGGCATCTCTTATGGTGCAAGCAAGAGCTGAAGGGTATGGACATAAGCAATGCGCGAAGACGCGAGAACCAAAAGGAACTATGCAGAGCAAGTGGCAGTCTTAAGAGAGTCGGTCAGCATGCTGCTATCACCCTCCAAAACAAAGCCAGGACCAATGGCATCTTACACAAGAAATGGGATCAAAATTCACAAAGCAGTCAGAGCCATGGTTTTAAAAATCGGACCGGACCGGCCGGTTCAACCGGTCGGACCGTGAACTGACCGGTCAGCCAACCGGTCCGGTTTAACATTAAAACCGGATTCGCTTAAAACCGGCCAGAACCGCTCTAAACCGCGGTTCAACCGGAAAACCGGTGAACCGATACGGTTGAACCGGTTAAATTTNGCCGACGCCCACGCAGACGCCCGACGCTAAAGCGGAATGCCGACGCCCGACGCCGACGTCGACTCCCACACCCACGCCGACGCCCACGCTGACGCCCGACGCCCAACGATCTCCAAAGCTGGACACTGGACGACGATGCCGACGCCAGACGCAGACGCTGACTCGGTTTGCAGGTAGCGATCAGAAGATTTTTTGTCAAATTTTAATGTCTTCTCGTAGGGATGCGAAGAAAATTATACCGAAAAAGTACTGTATCACTGTATGTAAAAGGCAGCTTAATAGCAAAATATAAACAATATCTTAGGCTCTTAGCAAACAAATTGTTTTCTTAAAGTACATTGAGTGTTGCTCTGAGTGTATGTTTTTAACATGTTTTTGTAGGTCACATAACGCATTGTGCTTATTTCATAAGTATGTTTTTCATATAATTATTAGTAGTTTTTTACTGTTGTGTTTATTAATTGCACAAGTTTCTATCTTACTACCTTAATTGTGCAGAATGGATTCTATTTCTTCAAATGTCGATCCTATATTAACTCAACTGGTTCGTGAAGATCCAACATGGAATCATTTTAGTGAAATTAAACACTCTAATGGTAGAAGACAATATAAATGTTTGCATTGTGGAACTATATATAAAGGAGGAGGGATAAATAGAATTAAGCAACATCTTGCTGGTATCAGAGGGAATATTGGAGCATGTAAAGGTGTTTCGCATGATGTCCGTTATCAAATGCAAGAAAATTTGAAAGCAATTTCTGATAGGAAAAAAGAAGCTCAGGAAGTTGATGAGAAATCAGTTGCACATAATGATCATAGCTTTGATAATGAGAGAGATTCTTGTACAGAAAAATCTCCAGTTAATTCTGTACAAGGCAAGGGAAAGAGAAAGATTGATTATGTTGATACTTACTTTGCTCCTAGGACAGCTACAGGTTCTCAACCATCCATTAAAAGTGCTTTTGCATCTAAAGAGGCTGTGCATCGTGCTGACTTAGCTATTGCTAGATGGTTTTTTGATAGTTGCATACCTTTTAATGCTCTCAATTCTGCTTTTGCACAAAAAGCAATTGATGCCATTGCTGCTATTGGTCCGGGATATGAACTGCCTTCATATTATAGGATGAGAGTCAATCTTTTAAAGGATTGCAAGGAAGAATGTAGGCTTCTTGTTGAATCTTATAGAAATCATTGGGAAAAAACAGGGTGCACAGTGATGGCAGATGGCTGGACCGATCAAAGAAGTAGGAAATTGATTAACTTTTTAGTTTATTGTCCTTGTGGATTG